>JACXGM010002749.1:0-45286 GCA_016801145.1 Umbra pygmaea | reverse complement strand
ACTTCTCGTGCAAAAAACAAAGTTGCATGCGTGCACCTGCGTCAGACTGATTCTGGCTGGACAGGATTTACTGTGAATTTTCAAAATCACGGTAATCAAAGACGGTTTTAATGAAAATTAAATTTTAAACGGTAATACTAACCGTACGGACATTTTATTGTGGTTTACCGTGAAACCGGTAATCGTCCCATCCCTAGTACCAAGTTAGTAACTGTAATGTAATGTACAGCAACATGTCCCTTACTGTATTCTAATATACAATATCAAGACCATTACTCTAATCCATTTTTACAGCACCAAGTCTGTTACTGTATTCTATTGTATATAAGTAATATTTGAATATATCCCAGCATGCTTTTAAGTAAATATGAGGGATACCCAACCATCGGTGTGTTTGTTAGTGACAGGTATATAGTTGCTGCACTCAATGACTAACAATGCTTTTGACAAGTGACGTGCTAAAATAATTTATACTATGCATACAGTGAAGACACTCATCCATCTCATTCAAAACAACAATTCCCCTTTTGAATTATGGATATGCATGACAAATTTACCACACAAAGTTACAATAAGCAGGTTTTAGATGTTTAAAAAATAATAATTGGAGAAGATCCAACATGTACTATTTCTTGCACCCACATCCTGCATTCAGAATGTTTGCAATGTGCCTTAATTTGTGTGATTTACAACTCTTGCTCCCGACATCTGAAAACAGGTCAGTGCGTAGCTCAGTGCAAAATTTGATTCTACTTCATTAACATGATACATGGACAACACCATCCTTTCATCCAAGAGTTGGAAAACATACCAGGGAATAGGAACCAACCTCCAAGGTAGTCACAGTATACTGGCTTTCTACTCAAGCCACCATATAAGTTAAAGGACAACTTCAGCGCAAAATGAACCTAGGGGTTAATAACACATTGCTACTGAGGCAACCATTCTATGGGATGTTTTTATGCTAATTGAATGTGCCCAGTTTTAGTGCAAATTGATAATTACTTATAACGCTAGGAAAAATAAATCGCTATTATAGACCACTAATAAGGCTCAAAATAGAACCACACTTCCATGGTAGCATAATGAGAGTCCCTACATGCTAACGGAAGTATTGAGAACTTTGTATGTGTACAAACTGTTAATTAGAAATATAGTTTAAAAGACATTACCGTTCGTGTCTACAAGGCAGCCACCATCTTCGGAGACAGACTTGATCAGTCAATCTACAAACTCTGTGCTACCTGAGCTGAACTGTAAAAAATGTGTGTTTTCACATTGCTACCTGTAAGTCTTTCTCATTGATCTGCATGAATGACCGCAAAACCTCTTGCCATTGACGATTCCAAGTCACAGTTCAGCTCACGTAGCACAGAGTTTGTGGTTTGACTGATCGAGTCTATTTCCCATCTGATTCTGGAGTGACAGTAATTTTAAATCTGCTTACTCATGGGCAGGTGCATCACTATTTTGCAAATAAAACAGCATTAATGCATAGGCAATTGTATGACAATGTAGGTAGATACACACACAAAGTCCTATTACAAGACTGGCTGGTGGTTTTTGACTGTGGCATTGACAGTCAGTGTTTCACAAGCAGCCTACTGTACAGTGGGGAGTAGCATCATGCTAGTTCACTGACAAGCTTTGCAAAAAAAAACTCAGAAATAGTTTAATTACAATGACAGTTACCCGTTTGTAAAGTGTCTATTTGTCAGTAACGTTTTGAAATTAGCACTTTGCCAGCAAGCAGTACTTTGTGGGCAGTTGTGAAAACGTTTGCTTGCTAACATAGCATAAATTGGCTGTCAGACAACTCACAAATAACATTCAGGTGGTGAGCGACACAGGTGATACAGCCGGCACCCCCTAGTGTTATGGCGGCGAAATGCACTGCATTGCAAAGAATCACGTTAAACCAATGCACAACCAACGCAGACCTTCGAAAGGGTCATGACGCCGCCAAAGCGATGCCGTAGCCACGGCGTGGAGTTGATGCAGAAGCATAAAAAGGCCTTAACAAACTAAGACATTGCATCACTTCCTGTTCAACTAGGGTATAAAAATGAGGTTACATGCATGCAATATCCCTTTGTCATCCAACACTATGAAGAAAACAAAACTGGCAGTTCTAAAGTGACAGATGGTCATAGACCTTCAGGAATCTGATTATGGCTACAAGAACATCTACAAACAATTGAATATACCACTGAGCACTGTCAGGGCAATTATTAAAAAAGTCTAAAGGTATGGAACAGTTGGAAAACTTCCGGGTAGAGAATGCATTTTGCCCTCCAGGATAGGGAGGAGGATGGTGAGAGAAGCAACAAAATCCCCAAGAATCACTGACAGAATTGTAGGCCTTGGTGGCTTCTTGGGGTCGCCAGGTATCAAAAAGCAGTATCAGACGCCACCTACACAACCACAGCCTCCTTAGAAGGGTTGCCAGAAGAAAGCCCTTTCTGACCTTAAGACACAGACTGAAGCGCTTTGAGTTTGCCAAAATTTAAATAATGACAGGAAGAAGGTGCTCTGGTGAGAAGAACAAAATTGAATGTTTACATCATTGGCAAGTTTGGCGTCAAAACAGATGCACACAAGGAGAGGGACCCCAATTCCACCAAGTATCAGGCAATTTTGGGTGACAATCTGGTTGCCTCTGCCAGAATGCTGGGACTTGGCAGTAGGTGGACTTTCCAACAAGACAATGACAGAAAACATACCTCAAGATCCACACATGGTTCTGTGACAACAAAATCAATATTTTGCCATTGCCATCTCAGTCGCCGGACCACATCCAATCAAAAACCTCTGGGCTGAGTTAATGAGGGCCGTTTATAAGCGCAAACCCAAGATTGTGAAGGATCTTGAAAGGATCTGCATTGAGGAATGGTCCAAAATTCCTCCAAATACCCTCCTTAACATTGTCAAACATTACAGGAAGAGACTCCATGCTGTTATCCTTGCCAGAGGTGGTTGCAATAAGTACATAAGAAGTGCCAATAATTATGGAACATTGATTCCGGTGAAAATTATTAAGTAATTGTATGATTTTGGTTGGAGCAATTGCAACATTAATAAAGTACAGTGTTTCTTACATGTTGGTGTTTTGAGTTTCTCTATAAATAAATTGTTTGTTTTTAAAGTATTGTTTGTACATTGTTTGCCAGTCAGGGGTGCCTGTAGTTTTGTAGCCCACTGTAATGTTTTTTAACATTGTCTCAGTGGGATTGATATGATCCATATTTTGTACAAACCTAAATTCTCATCGTGTGACGTTGTTTCTATATACAGTATCACCACCGCCCTTCAGACCGCAACCCGTCTATCCCAGCAAGCCGAGCTGGGGGGCATCTTGGAGGAGATTGAGGTGAGTTTCACAACACCATGTGGTGCTGTTCTACAGGTTATGTCTGGTGTATTTCCTTGCGCAGTGGCACATTCCTCATATAAAAATTGTTTTTCTCAAACTGAAGTGTAATTCAACCTGTTAATCACCCTAGGATCTTGCTGCTCGATTGGATGACCTGGGTGGAGTGTTCCTCCAGTTTGAGGAGGGGCTTGAGGCAACAGCCCTATTTGTCACAGCAGCCTACACGCTGTCGGACCATGTGGACGCCGAGCCTCCACTGAAAGAGGTAAACTGAGCATGCTCACCATCTGAGTGGTATGTTGCAATAGGGGATGTCTAGTAAGTGTAAGCCAATTATTTATTTTTCTAACATGTTTAATTTTGAAGCCCCTGAAATAAACCTTCTCCAGTATACATCTCCATAGTAGCTCCCACCAAGTTGTCTTTAGATCAATATGAATGGACCTGATGTGAGGTGTTTCCACCTAGGACCAGGTCATCCAGCTGGTAAACTCTGTGTTCAGTAAGAAGTCCTGGGACTCCCTTTCCGAAGCGTTCAGCGTAGCCTGCGCCGCTGCAGCTCTTTCCAACAATCGCTTCCATGTACCCGTCATCGTCAGCAGCCAGGGGCCTGCCACGGTGTCCAGCAGCCAGCCAGTCCTGCAGGTATGCTCCACTGTGACCCGGGTTACGGTACCATTTACCCACTGTAGGTTTTCACCTGCTCCAGTCTGCCGCTAAGCAATAGACTCTTCATGCATTTCTTTTCATGAGTAATCTACGTGCCAACTTGTCTTCCCCACAGCTTGTGGTGACTGATGTCCTGTCCAATCCTCTGGCCTCAGCCAATGTGAATTTGGAGTCTGCTCAGTCGGTGGCCTCTAAGAGTGTGGTGCTCAGCCAGACACCGTTCTCCCATAGGGAGTAAGTATGATGGACAGATGGGTGATAATGTTGCTTGTTGAATGTCAGTGTTGCAGTATTTGGACTGAGTAATCAAGCCTGAACTCGAGGTGATCATTCATTGTTTTATCTTCCCGGCTTGATTATTGCAACTCCATTTTCACATGTCTCAGCAAGTCATCTCAGGACCGTTTACAACTGTTCCAGAATGTTGCTGCGAGGTGTATCTCCTGTCGCATATCACCCCAATTTTATTTTGTAAAATTGGCTTACAATCAAGTATAGGATCAAATATAAAGTCCTGGTCCTGACCTATAAAGCCTTGCATGGTTTGGTCCTGCGTATATCTCTGACCTGCTGCATTCGTACACTTCTATCTGGTCCCTTAGGTCTTCTGACCAGGGATTACTGGTCGTTTCGAAACCAAAGGTGACCGCTTTTTTGAAGCGGCGGCTCCAAACCTGTGGAACGCCCGTCCGACTGTTTTGCATTCTGCAGTCTCGGTTGATGCTTTTAAAAACATCTGAAGACTCTCTTGTTTAAAATGTCTTTTGTCTCATCTTTGTAAATTACTGTTTTAGATTTGATTTTATAATCAATTGTGTTAGTCCTTTTAATTATTTTCTACCCAATCGCGCTGTGTTGTTGTCATATGTTTGTAATGTGAAGCACTTTGTGAATTTGTCTGTAAAAGGTTCTATATCAAATAAACTTATTATTAACTGCTTTACAGTGGTGTGTTTGAACTGAACTTCATGGCCAGCCAGCCAGCCAGCGGATACTACCTGTTCTCTGTAGCTGTCACCGGGGACAGCCGATTGGTTGCCAATCAGGTTGAGGTGAGCTGGCCTCCCTTTCAAAAGAAAATGTTCAGATTTTTTTGTATCCTACGGTTATTATTTAAATTTTTTTGCCCGATCTGGACACATGGAGTCTCTGGAGAGTGACGTGGCAGGATAGATAGTCTGACCTATCTAACCCAAATCTCGGGCAGCACTATGCCAATTTGCGCTGCCTCATGCAGGAGGCCCGGGAAAGTTAGAGAACCCATAGTCAGACTCGAACTATTGACTAGCATGACATAGACTATCCTGCAGTTCAGTAACTTTAGCTACTACGCCTCTGATTTTTAAGGGATTCCCTAAAACCAGATTTGTGTAAAATGTACATTTTCTTTCTGAAGGCTCATGTCATGTTTCAAGATAAAGCATGTAACTTCGGCCCCAGCCTCAAGTCATCAATTTTAACTCCTAATTTATTAACTCCATGGAAGAAAATCGACAGACAATGTTTGTCTATTAGTAGTTGTTTCAAACAACTCCCCTGATGATTTAGCAATTGATGCTGTAGCTGGGGAAAATGCTGCCAGTTTGAAGTGTTTTTGTGTTAGTTTCTGCTCTCAGTGCAAGTTTTACTCGTGTTGCACAATTTCAGTTGTTGGATTTGAAACTGATAACTCAGAACTGGACGGTTTATTGTGAAATATGCCACCATTGGCCTTAAACACCCCTAGTAAGGGGTATTTGGGTGACACAAAATATGGCTATCCCTTTAAAAGTAACAAAAATCAAGTATAATGTTTGAAAGTTTGTGACAGTTTAAAGTGTACCTAGGTGGGGGCATGTTCACTCACCAATCACTCACCACAAGGTTGAAAGTTTTGGATATGTAATTCTGAGAGCGCAGTAGTAAATGACTGATTTGCAGTTCATAAGGCTTGACCAGGGCAATTCCTTTTCCTAAGTAGCCTTTGTATGAACTAGTGTACTCTTCTATGTTTACTTGACCATGTGTCACAGCGATTAACCTCTAGTGCTTTTATTAGCCTTCTCTGACCCTAATGTCCCTTTTCGTTTGACAGTAATGGCACCTCTTCATCTGAATTTGCATGTACAATTCATGAAGTTTCTAGTCTAATTGTGCTCTATCTGCTATGTCCTTCCCAGCTGAAGGTGAAAGTGTCCACTGAGGTAGCCATCACTAACATGGACCTGTCTGTGGTAGATAAGGACCAGAGCATCGGCACCAGGACATCCAGGTTAGAGGGCCTACCTTCTACACAAAGCTCTTTTTTTATTAAAGATATTCAGTCACTGGGTCACCAGGTAGTAAAAGGTGGAGCGGGGGATTGAACTTCGGTCTCCAATGTTGCAAATAGACCACTAAGCACATTAAAACTATACTGCAGTAAAAGGTGACAGTACTACTGACCATATGTTTGCTATTTTCACTGCTGAATTATGGTGGATATGATGGGCTGGTTTGTAATCACAACATGTCGCAGTGGCGTTACGTAGTCCCCCATCACTAGCCAATTAGAACGTGCTCCATGGAATATGTTGCACTTCAAGTTGTTTACCTTATGTTTATTTACATATTAAACTTTTGTTATTCATTTAAAATAGTTGTCTAACTTTTCTGGATGTTCATCACACCAGTAGTTAAATCAACAGATTGGTATCAGTAGCCCAGCCAGTTCAGTCTCTGTCTGTCTGTGCGTCTCTGTCTGTCTGTGCGTCTCTGTCTGTCTGTGCATAGGACCCTATGAAATACGTGTTATTTTTTGGCCAATTCCGTTTTATTATTTTCCAAATTCCGTGATTTTCGTTATTTTTTCCAATTTCCGTGATTTGGACAAAAGTTGCATTCAGAAGCCCGCACCCGAACCTAAAATATAGAGAATTTTGCTGTGCAGTTTGCACAATCATTGCCAGGTAGGCTAAATTTACTTTCCATATGATCAAAGTACTTATTTCTAGACAGGCAGAAGGCTATTTCACGAAATATTAATCATGTTTAATAACACATTATTTCTTCTTACAGATGAATCTACCCACAATAAAAAATAAAAGAGTAAACAAAGATTTCCTAAGATATGGAAGAAAAGTGGAACAACGACAAACAAAAATATTTATAAACGTTATTTTAAGAAGTTGTATCAGGCGCAATCGTGTGGACAAAGCCATAACATTCAGCAGCAGTCCCGCTATTTCGACCTTGCTCTCCCTGAGTGCGAGCTGCCTGATTAGCAAGGCCGTCAGAGAATTGCTTCAGGCGAAGGAACATAGTAGCCTATACCTAGTTATATGCATTTGGATAAGTGATTGAATTTAGAAAAACAAGCGTTTTTTGATTGGAAAATTTAGAATGGAGTGAATACCGTTGTTAATAGCTGTCAGTTATCAAGCGGATTACAACGTTTGAACTATATGACGGAGCGCATGCTGGCCAAATTCGGTAGAGAAACACACTGGCCTATATGTAAAGCTCAAATTAACTTTCATGTTTGCTGCCTTTTGTATTAAGTCAAAATCAATGACAGTTGTTAATATTACTTAAAAATATTTGGATTATAGAAAAAATATATATAGATTGCTCGAAAATATGCAAATTCCGCGAGATTCTGTGTTATAAGTAAATTCTGTTTTTATTGATAGATTCTGCGATTTCGTCTGCGATTTCGTCTGTGTTTTCCGCAACACGGAAACCATAGGGCCCTAGTCAGTGACTCAGATCACCCTAGACCACAGCATCCTAATGCAGCTGACAACAGACACTGGAAATGAATATAATCTGGATCTTTGTTTGTTAGGGTGGACTATCCCTTTAAGGCCAAGGGCTCCTTCATTGCAGACAGCCACCAGAACTTTGTCATGACTTTCCAGTTGGTGGACGTACACACCGGAGCAGAGCTCACCCCCCACCAGGTATTTATTTCTATAGTAACATACTCTGTCAACATTGGACTGTTAGCAGGGCTCCACAATTAGAGTAGCCTTCCGTGGCCATAAATGAATATTCACAAAATAATAGTTCATTTTTCTATGTTTTAACATTGTTAAAATCAATGGGAGAATAATAAAATGCATAGTTTGTGCTAAATTATTTGGTTTTAGTTTACACTGAAATGTATTAAATAAATAGTGTTGTTTTGGGAACCCTTGTGCTGTTCTGTGTGCTGAGGGTTGTTCTGATCCCTTTCCTTAGACTTTTGTGAAGTTACACAATCAGAAAACTGGACAGGAGGTGGTGTTTGTGGCTGAGCCAGACAGTAAGAACCTTTACAAGTTTGAGCTGGACACTGCAGAGAGGAAGTCTGAGTTTGACTCCATGTCTGGTACCTATGCCCTCCATCTCATCGTGGGAGACGCCACCTTGGACAATCCTATTCTGTGGAACGTGGCTGATGTTGTCCTGAAGTTCCTTGAAGAAGAGGCCCCAGTAACTGTCCCATCTAAGACCCTTTATATGCCCAAACCAGATATCCAGGTAAACCATCTTTCATAGAAACCTTAAATGTTGCTGTGTTTTTCTGGCTGCTAGTTTAAATTGATGGTTGGCTACAGTGCATAGCCAACTGGTACTATGAGTAAGATTCCTGATGAGTAGCTGGACTGATGTTCCTCTCCCGTGTAGCATTTGTTCAGGGAACCAGAGAAGAAGCCGCCCACGGTGGTGTCCAACGCATTCACAGCCCTGGTCCTCTCTCCCCTCCTCCTGCTGCTTATCCTGGTGAGACTGCTGTTTGGAATGGTTCAAAGGTCAACGTTATGTTTGTGGAACATTTTTCAATCTCATTGTTAGAGATTTTGATTTAGCTAGGGTCTTAGGACACATCCTGAAACACAAAGTTGTTGTTAATTGGATATGAGAACCTTGACGCTGCCTGTCACTAATGTATTGTTCATGACAGTTTTGAACAGTTATATTGTCCTCACAGTGAAAGGTTTGAATTGGCACATTGAGTCCTTTTTCAGACCTTTTGTTTGTGGTGGCGTGTCACTAATATTCATTTGCACTCTCTCTCTCTATTCTTTCAGTGGGTCAAACTGGGGGCCAACATCTCCAACTTCAGCCTCACCCCCAGCTCTGTGCTGTTCCACGTGGGCCACGCATGTGAGTGGTGACTCATGGGATCTCAGTGTAGGCCACTGGCCTTGTCCCTACACAGATAGTTGGGCTTCCTTATGTAGTCACCTGTCCTCTGTCATTGGCTTGTTTTAGGTTTGCTGGGCCTGATGTATGTCTACTGGACTCACCTCAACATGTTCCAGACCCTCAAGTACCTGGCTATCATTGGCAGTCTCACCTTCCTGGCTGGAAACCGCATGCTGGCTCAGAAAGCCGTCAAGAGGTATGGCTTCAGGTAGCGTTCGCAATGCAAGCCGTCAGGTTCCTTAAGAGATCTTGGCCGTTGCGAGAAGGGTTCGAATTGGTCCGTATGATCTTGTGTGTCCAACTGGCCACCACTCAGCGCTGTGAGGGAGTGTAATGCCCCTGGGATTGGGGCGCCCCCTACAGGCTAGCAGATGAGTTTGGTGTGGGTCCATATAGAGCAGTGGTTCTCAACCCTCCTGCAGGGACCCCCTGACAGGCCATGTTTTTGTTTTCACCCAGAAATAGCACACCTGATTCAATTAGTCCACCACACATTAAGCCTTTGATTAATTGAATCAGGTGTGTCAGGGGTCCCTGCAGGAGAGGGTAGAGACCCTCTGATATAGAGCGTGAGAGGGCCGGGCCTGGTAGACCTGTGTGGGAGCTGATCCCCTCAAGCTGTTCATATAGATACTTCCAAAATCCCTAGAGCATGGGTTCTCAAACTTTTTTGCGCCAGGGACCCTTTACAGGGGAGTATTATCCAAGGACCCCATTTTAATATTATTACTAAATAAGCATATGCCTATTATAGTTTGTAGTCTTAGCTGCCATTAGAACTCTTTTAATTTTTAAACATTTCAACCTAAATAATTCAGACCTGTTTCACAGTGATAAACAGAAACACATTTCAATGTGCAATTGGACGCAACTTGACAGCATTTACACTAAGTCCTTTTTCTAACGACCTTCAGAAAATCAACAGAAGCAACTGGCTTTAAATTTACCAGTCTAAAGATGAGTTTAAGTGTTTAAACTTTAATTTAATAAACTAATAAAATAAATATCATAGAAAACCTCATAGTAATTATACTTATGACTTTATAACATGTTGTACATTAGGGCTATACACCACATTCTAATCTCACACAGTTCACTATAGCCACTTTCCGACCGCAGGGATTTTTGCAGTTCCTAGAACATAACGTTCCTATAATCCTTTTTTTATTGTGTTCCGATAGAAGAAATTGCGGGAATATTTAGTCCCTCGCACCGCAGTTCCTATAACTCTTTCAGCTCCTACTCCAGAGCAGGGTCTTTCCCTTTTCCCTTTTCCTAGGTCTACGTTGATTGGTCCAACTTGTAAATTACACCGGTCGCTTCGTTTGTCTGTTGCATATAATAATACATATTATGGTGGAGCCTACATGCCTAAATGGAGTAGTAGCTACTCAATTTCTATGACTCCAGCCTAGTTTTTAAAAGCGGCGGTTCGAACTCCGTTATTAGGACATTATCAACACAACATTCTTTTTATAAAATTGTATTGGATGTTGTTTTTAGCCTCGTAATCTGAACGAACAGCAAGCCGCTGAAGGAACCCAGCACTACTTGGGCTGAAAACAACCAGATCATCCGCATACATAAGATGATTTACACACTTCTCCAATCATACACCCAGTGTTACAAACATGAAACTGTGAAAGGGTGTATGTGGCGCTACGCTAAAGTCTAGTGACGACGCTATAAAAGACTGTTGCGGTGCTTGCGTCACTCCTTTATCACTCCTACAAGTTCCTATGGCCACTTGACCAGTGCGAATGCAAATAGCAAAACCGGTTTTGGGGAGAGTAGTTAGAACTGTTTAGAAGTGGACTGTTCCTATAACTACGTTCCTGTAACTACTTGGTCGGAAAGCGGCTAATAACTTGATGAGCTCATCCTTAATGAGATGGGTGAGCCTGTCTCTCACTACACAGTTTATCCACTCTTAGAGGGATGAATGACAAGCAGACTCTCATATCGTTCTCCACATGCAAGTGAGCTCTGTACTTCGTTGCAGTCAAAGTTGAGAACGATGACTCACAGATGTATGTGGTAGGAAAGGGTAGCAATATTCTCATTGCCTCAGCAGTGAGTTCAGGATACTAATGTGAGAGGTAGGGCCAGATGTCAACAAAAGACACCTGCTTGAATCGGGCCTTCAATGTCCTATCAGAGGATAAGTCCAACAGCTCCTCTTCTCCCTTACTAGTAAGGCCACTTGTTGTTGCACTTGGGGCAAAGGGATCCCGCACCCAGTCCCGGGCATCGGTGTTCACATCGGAGAAGTATGAGTTGAAGTGCTCGCTTAGTGCAATGAGGTGACAGGTGGCTACCTCACTTACTATAGCCACAGACGGGTGGTTTTTGAGAAGAAATTCTCACAGTTGGGGTGACATGTCTGCTACTCCCTCTCGTATTGTTTTTCCCCATAGCTCTGTTCATGAAGTTGGTGATTTTTTTCGCCGACTTCCAGGATAAATCCATAGCCTCCTTGGATTGAGAGGCTAAAATGTCGGCAAGATATGTCAATTTGGCTACAAAATCCAGATCTGAAAAAAAAAACTGAAATCTGAAATCGGGTTTGTGATCTCTCATAAACACAGCCATCTCAGTACGTCACACCCGCTGGAACACCCGCTGCATAACATTACCACGAGAAAGCCGTCGCAGTTAACAGTGATATAGCAGTGTGTCATGCCCAGCCTCCATCTCCCTACAAAGTTGTCCAAACAAACGGCAACACGCATATCGTACCAGTCCTACAAACTGTACAAGTATGTAACACGAAGTACAATGTTAAAGGAAGAACAACAATATACAGTAAATAGTAGATCATTTTGTAGGACAGAAAATTATTTGCTTCAATAAATTAAAATGGTTACAAAGGCTTGTAGCTACTTTAAGACAAGCTGCAACAATGTTTTATATAAAGTGTGTGCACTGGAAAGAAGATGCAACTTGCCTTCATATTTAAAGAAATGTATGTCATGTTCTGCATTTTACATACCCATGAATTGACCAGTGGTTTAAACAACTAAATTAAATTATTTCCAAACACGAGACAGCTGGGGCCTCATTTATCAAGCATGTGTTTAAAAAGCCTACATTTGTACTTACAAAGAGAATTAAGAATGCGTGTATGCAAAAATAAGTGGGATTAATCAAACGATCCTATGACTGTTTTATTCACACCGGTAGGAAATCCCAATTGATAAATACCACTTGTTCTTAGCGTTAGTGCTGGTGCACAGTTTCTATGATTTGCCTATCAACATAGCCATTATTACACATAGTCAGATTCATCTCTTAAACCTGCGGGAAACATAAGCTACAATGAGGTTCATTAAATATACGACACAATCCAAATTTCAGGGCTTGACAGAAGGTGCCATGTAGTGTAAAATGAGTGCATGGTGGTTACTCGCTTGAACGGTAAAAAGTAAAAACGTTGCTAAAGATGAGTCTATTGCATTGAGAAATATGCTGTTCAAACGAATATTTTCAACAAACAATAATAGGCATCTAATCCGTAACAGTGTCATAATTTAGCCTAAATAAATTCCATGATATTTGTCCTGCTGAATAAATTGTATTCCAACCTCATGCAGTCATATTTGGAAGCATATTTTCTGCTTATTATCACTGGTAAATTGAGTGGAATGCTGTTTGATTCATATAGCCTACTGTACTATTCTTCGAGTGGGCTTTTATGTCAATCTGGGTGCCATCTACTGTATTCATCTGTGCGTTTTTAGGAAGGCATTAATGTAACGTAATTTAAACAAACCCATTATGATTCCGACCTTTTGAGGAATGTGCGCAATAGTGTATGAACAAAAAGTGTGATACATCCATACACTCGTACTGTATGATCATATTGAATAGTGCCCCTAGCACTAACCCAATAAGTTTTCTTACCATAAAATACTTTAATTAAATTTTTTTATGTCTACAAAGTCTGCTGAGCCACTAGCTTTGTTGGTTTAGCCTACTCTTCAAATTCCGATGGTCTCTATAATAATTCAACAATGGTTTACATGTCTATAATGAAACAAGTGACAGTAGCGTAAATTACTATCTTGTCTCTAAAATACATGTATTTTTTAACGCCAAAACGAAGTCTCCTGTGCATATAACAAATCTTTCAGCATAAGAATAATAACGGCACGAGCGTGTGAATTCCATGCTACAATTAATAAAATTATTAGTTTTGTATTTGTTCCTGGTTCTCGGATAATAAAACACTTTAGTATTTCTACTAACTGCAGTTATGTTGTAGTCTAAGGATTTGACCAACTGGTATATTCTGTACGAGGTGTCTATGATTATTACTGTCTGCCCATAAAAGTAGGTTATACTTTGCGGCTTAAGGTAGATGGTATGTTTCCAAAATATCAACGTTTTTATAGATGGTAATGTCTAAAAAGTCAATATCCTTTCTAGATCTTTCTCTCTGCTGTACATTTTAAATTGAGTTAAGAAACTCTGAAGAAAATATATGTGCCATTCCACATCAGTAGGATATAATCTATAGGCTATATATTTTCCAAAGAACGACATGATGGTGATATGGATTTTTTTTAAATATGGCTATTGTACCACATGCAATCCCACCAATGCCACGGGTCATCTGAGCACGGGTTGCCACAGGTCCGCTGGAATTCCACACAACATGAAGTAATAGTTAATCCGTAAATTAATCCGTCCAATAAACGTATGAATTGTTTTCAAAATCATGAAAGATTTGGATGATGATTATATAAGCTTGTATGTGCTGTAGAAGTGAGTAGCCTATGTGAGCTAACTGTATATAATTTTGCTATTTTTTTTACTTAATTGTACTTGGGTATTACATATGTTAATTCTCCAGTTTGTAGACTATATTTTGATTTGCCTACTGGAGGTCGTTTCTTAAGTACTCAATAAAAACAAACAATTATAGTTTTTGTGGTTGGATGCCAAATAGTCTGTTTATAGTGAGACTGGACTAATCAGACATGAAAACATCACTTTAATAACATTTAGGCACGTTTGAATATTGAAATGCATGTTGAACCACTATTTAATATCCCACTTTGGGAATATCTGGTCTATAACAACAGTACAGAACAAAAATAATGACTAGTTATCTTGTGTAAAAAACATTCTATATAGCGCGCCACCGAGTATAGTGGCCAGGGGGTGTGCGCCGTTTATATAAACGCGCATATCGCGCACGATATATTTGTTAAAATACGGTACTGCTTCCAGTTTATTAGCTGCTTCTGTCCCAAGCATAACATCACAGATTTCAACCGCTGCTGAAAATATGAGTTCTTATCCAATAGACCTCAACAGTCCCGCCCACAGCCGACTCCGCAAGTAAGATTACAATACATTTTCCCCATTGACAATTGGAGTATAAGCCATAAAATCGTAACCGTCGATGGTAGACTTAAAACCAGCTACAACATGACTAAGCGATTGTATATGTTCATATGGATGCCAAAAGGGCACCAAACTTGTTTTGAGATAAATGTCTTATTACAAAAATAAAAACCTGTGTTGCGTTTCTGAACGGTAGAATTATCAGTGCAATTAAGATCTCCTTGCCTGTCATGATGGCTTTTATTAAAGGACGAGATTTGTCCAAAGGGGTGAAAACTACTTTAAATTGTGTCACGTTATTGAATGTAGAGTTTCTGAGTGTCAGCTTGTGGGATTGTAAGGGCCAGCATGAAGGACAAGTCCTACGAAATAATGGTGAGTTTTGAGGGGAGGTTGGTAACGTTAGTTAACATTATCCGTTCACTTTAGCTTGGCTACTGTAGCGTTCATACTGTACCAGTCATATCAATCATTTTATCATGCCACTGTCAAAACAAAGCACTGCACCATGTTGCTAACGTTAACATTAACTGCTTTCACACACACTATAAAATACACAATGATAAATATGAAATTCAATACCTATACAAAACACTATTATTTACATGATTACTACTGAAAAAACTGCTATTAACTGCACATTCACTATGTTTGGAAGAAGTATGCTAGGCTGTCGTCGGAATGGAAGTTCTTCAAGAGGCTCTGTCGCGGTTGTGTCTTCAACTACATTATTCAGTGGTTCGCAATGGTTTATGGGATAAGTTCCTTCACTCAGAAATTAAAATATGTACACAGTCTGGTACCTTTGACTTTTTTGGATTTTCTGTTCGTTTTTTCACTCGAAATGATGTTGTTTGCTTATGAGTCACATCTTAGCTGGTTAGTTTAAGGCATGGTCTAAAACTCTATGTATGGATTTTTCTAAACATCATTTGGAGAAATGAATGGGAAATTTCTCGGAAGAGGAGTGGGACTGTTGAGGTGTACTGTGTGGGGCTTTTTGCTTCTAGCAATTCCTTGAGCTTCCAACTACGAAGCCTTCTGTACTTTCTAAGAAGTTGTGGCCAGGGTCATCATCTGTGTTTTCTGGAGGGTGTATTCCTTGCTCTTTCTACAGGAAAATTATTTTGTTTTTGCCCTGATACTCGCTGTGCTTTGTAATTGTCACTTTAGCTTGGCTGGCTTAATGGCTTCATTAGCTAGCACCTTAAGACATGACACATTTTGGTCTCCATCTCTGTCCTTAATAAAACCAAATTGATTATAGCTACAATATTTTCTCAATTTGGCTAGTTTGGGCCTACCATCACTTGACATGGTTGACTGCGTCAGATATTTCTCCCTGGTCGCTTCAGTAATACTGTCATAAGCCAAGCTAAGCAGCAACAAAAACGGTTTGTTGCCGGTTGAGTGAAATTATTAATTAATGACAGATGGATTTGATGCGTCACAGTCATATAAAATGTTCTATTGGTAACGCAGTATACTTGTTTTATTGGTGCAAATGGTCCCCGTCTATAGATACACACTCTAAAAAGTTTTTCATTTTTTATATATGGTTGCGGACCCCCTGGGGTTCGGGGACCCCATTTTGAGAACCCCTGCCCTAGAGGACCACCCTTAGTATATGACCAGCTGAAGACTGCTGGTGTTCCAAGTTGACTGGAGAACTAGTGTTTTTTGCTCCTGTTCTTTGCTCCTGTTCTTTCTGTGCTGCTCCTTTGAGTCACAGGACAGTTTCAGTTGATTAAACCGTGTCTAGCTGTTTCTTTATCCACTACAGTGGCTGCCTGTCTCTAACTCTACTCCCTGATACATGTTTCTCTTTCAGGATTGCTGCAGAGCAAAGTAGTAGATTGGCAAAGTATAGGAGCCTGCGGTAAAAGGCCTGTTTGCTTGTAACTAAAGGCCAGTGTTCCATGCTGAAGTAAGGGCATTTCTATGGGCTGCATCCCAGTGGGTTCTTGTTGGCCTGTATATTGCATGGCTGTGTGGTACAGTGCTCAGTCAATCTGTCCAGCATCCAGACGATCTTACCACAACCATCTCTTCACCTGTTCCATCATGTCCATTGCCACAAAATGAACAAGTATTAATATTGCCTGAACATGTTTATTTTAAGATGCAACGTGTTTGGTGTCCCCCCCAATGGCTAATGTGTGTATCACTCTGTGTCATCTTCATATTCTGTTGTGAAAAACCAGTGGGCCTCAAATGCATGGAGATGATTTAAACATCAGTCATGTTTAATGTACCCGCAGGCTTTGAATGACGTTGTTTAAAAGTGTTTGTATGGGAATTAACAACTTCAGCAAACTTACCTTTTTCACACTGGCTGTTTGAAATGATTCACTTCCTATTTTATTTTCCCTATTTGGTATCTTGTTCACTAGATAATGGTAACATTTTGACAGAGTAAGGTAGCTTTGTAATTGTTTAAAAACAATTGTGTTTGCAACAAAAACGGCTAGCTTCATGAGTTTTATGACCAGCCAAATAGTTTTTTTTAGGTTAGATCATCATATTGTTTGAGGCTTTGTGAGTTCAGATATACAAAGCAACTGGAAATTGGCACTATAATGTAGCTAGCTGTGTGACATAAGTGTGAGATGAGGCAAAAACCATTACTAATTAGCTTACATCACTGTGCACTTATTGTTACTATGACAACTAACAGCCAAGTCAGCAAACGACTGCTAAACCACACATCTGTTTAATTTGGTCAGTGAGTACTACAGATCATTCCAAACAAAACCAATATGAGCATGCGGTGTGAACATCCCTTTCTTGCATAGCAATTGTAAGATGAATGCCTTTTATCTGTCAGTTGCTTGGCACCTAGCATCTGATGAATAAAGTTGTTTTTTAAACGTTTGTTTTTCTTCTCTTGTAGACTCGCAAGTAAATGATGACAGAAGATTGAAGACGAGTAAAGAAATGTTGTTTTTAGTTTTTGACGGATTCATTTAAGGACACATCAACCATCAGACATGTCATGTCATTCCATGAATCTAGTTGACTATTTCAAATGCAGTTTGACTTTTTTACACTTGAAAATAAAGTCTCAAATCAAAGGTGTGGGTAGCATGAGTGGACAGATGCTTACTGACCGGGTTACTTTTATTAAGCGCTGGAAACCTGAACATCCTTGCACTTCACTTATCTGGAGCTTTGTTTGGCAAATGTTGTTTTTTCACAATGGGTTTGGGGATGCAATTTCTGGTTTCATACTGAAATATGTGAATGGAATATTTTTTTTTACATTCCTGTTTCTTAGTGCCCATCTTACAATTTGTCAAATTGTCTATTAATAAGTAAGCCAGTGATTTTCTAAGGCCCTTTATGATGGAAGGTAACTTTTGTTGACTTTAGAGATATGTTCATCTTAAGTTAGTTATAATAAAGTCTCGTCACTGAGTTACATGTGAAGGATATGCGCTAATGTTCCCTTACAATACCAATCCCGCTCTAGAACAACAGTGTTGAGGGGTGTGCAATCCTAGTAAATCTGTGTTTTTGTAATGAAATAAAGAAATGGGGATTAATTTGTGTTTCCTGTGATTTTCTTTTTTGTGACTAATTGGTTCACCAAAGTCATCTTGCCTTGTCCGCAACTCCTTGGACATGCAGGACGGTAAAGGGCATTTAGGTGGTTCATCCAATACTGTTGCCAAGCTGGCTGATACTTATCACACTGCTCGTCCAACACTAAAGCCTTTAGTCAGCACATGCATGGGATGATTACGCTCAACTATACTTTCACAATTAAACTCACAGGTGCCTGATAAGCACACAAGGAGTCGCTGCAGAGCGATGTGGCTTGAAAGATCATCTGATTTATCTAACCCAAATCTCAGGCAGTGCTGTGCCAATTTGTGCTGCCTCGTTCTGGCTCTTCTGGATATATGACTTGAACCATTGACTACCATGATGTAGTTTGTCATGCAAGGCAGCAACTTGGCTCACTACACCACGCTGTGATTTCTTTTTGGTGCAATACATTTTGGGTTAATTCCATTGAAATTAAAATATACAAAGCATTTTAGCTGATTCAAGAATGCAAAATGAGTGCAATAGATAATCACATTTTTTTTGCTTTATTGTGAAAACTGTGGGTAGACTACATGTATTTCACTTCATTTCTTCCAGAGTGTACTGTATGAAATGAATAACACTTTTTTTAACTCAAGGATATTATGTGAAAATGGCATATCCTTTCCTGTAAAGCAAAAATGAAGTATCATGACATACTTTGAGGTCATTGAAGAGATGTTTTTAGGCTTGAAAATGGTAAAAAATAAATTCTTGCCTCTTCTTTCTTACATTCACAATATAGGAGCCTGGAAGAGAACATAAAGTAGATATGTCATTCAAATCATAGTTATGGCTTTTCACATATACACATTAGGATACAGATTGTCAATATAAAGTATGTGATTATGTAGGGTCTGAAATTGAACAAATAAAATGTTTTTTCTTGTCTGCAATAGATCACGAGATTTCTAAAACTTATACGAAGTGAAAGCTGTACCTTATCTTCTTGGCATTGTTTTGTTGTCCTGTGTAACTGCTTTCTCTGAATTGAAGTCAGGTTCTGTTCGTAGGTGCCCTGGTAAATGTCTGAATGGCGTTTGACATTATAGCTTAAATGAAAAAAAAAATGTTGAGGAAAGAAAGACAGCATTTTAAACACACTTGCACACTTAGCAATTGTAATTCTGGTGGAGTTGCACAATTAAATACATTATCACTGTTAGTGTACATAAACACAACTCACTGTAGCCGTTTTCCCATAATGCTCTGAAGGAACTTCCTGGCTGAGATTTGACCTAGAACCTTTCTGTAACTATTGGTGAAGATCGCATCAGCATGTCTTAATGATCTGAGGAACAAAGGAGCACAACAGATGATGTTTTTCATATTTATAATGTACAGTGGGCTCATAGTTACTGCCAAACCTGACTGGCAATGCACAAACAATACTTTAAAAAACATAAACAATATAGTTATAGAGAAACTCAAAATATTAACATGTAAGAAACAATACTTTATTAATGTTGCAATGGAACTAACCAAAATCATATAATTATTTAACACAAAATAAATTTCACCAAAATCAAGGTTCAATTATTATTGACACTCCTTATTCAGTACTTAATGCAACCACCTCTGGCAAGGATAACAGCATGGAGTTTGTTCTTGTAATGTTTGACAAGGTTAAGGAACATATTTGGAGGGATTTTGAAACATTCCTCTATGCAGATCCTTTCAAGATCCTTCACATTCTTTGGTTTGCGCTTATAAACTGCCCTCTTCAACTCAGCCCACAGGTTTTTGATAGGATTGTGGTCCGGCGACTGAGATGTCCATGGCAGAACATTGATTTTGTTGTCACAGAACCATTTCTGTGTGGATCTTGAGGTATGTTTCGGATCATTGTCTTGTTGTAAAGTCGACCTACAGCCAAGTCCCAGCCTTCTGGCTGAGGAAACCAGTTTGTCAGCCAAAATTGCTTGGTGGAATTCATTATGCCACCAATTTTGTCCGGTGCCCTTTGACCTCTGGAATTAAAACATCACTGACCCACCACCATATTTCACCGTGAGTATGAGGTGCCTCTGCTTGTATGCATCTCTGTTATGCATCTCAGTTTTCAGTTTTCTGTTCTTTTAAATGTTTTGCCCTGACAGTGCTCATTGGTATAACCAATTGTATGCAGATCTTTTTGTAGCCATTACCAGATTTATGAAGGTCTACAACCATCTGTCTCTTGGACTGCCAATTCTTTTGTTTTCTTCATGTTGTTTGATGACCAAGGGATGCTGCATGCGTGTTACCTCATTTTATAACCTAGTAGTGGAACAGGAAGTTATGTAATCACTCAATATAGTTCCTTAAGACTCAGATTAACTTAAATAAGTGAAATATATTTCCTGGATTGATGTTGGTAGATGTTATTAACAATAATCTTTAAGGGATTGTCCAACATTGATTTGGAGGACATTGATTTTTATTTAATCAATAAATGATTTTGTTTTGTTCCATTGACACTAATGAAGTACAGTATTTCTCACCAGTTGGTATTTTGTGTTTTTCTCTATATTTGTATTTTTACTGTATTTTTTTGGGCATTGCCAGTCAAGTGTGCCAGTAGTTTTGGAGCCCAATCTAGGTTCAGATAACCTTAGCCATGTTAAAATTAATCTTTAATAGCGATTAAAGATTGGCACTGACCGAAGCTCGGCCTGTTGCCTCAGGGGAGGGATGTGTTCTTCCTCCAGATGCAAAGGCTGCTCTATGGATGACGTCATCAGGATTGATGTGTCCCTCTGACCAAACCTGGGCAAAAACACATCACAGAAACATCTGTATTATTGGCCATTACTGTTGAAAGTACTGTTGGGCTCTTTAAAACAGTGCTAAACATCTAAGTGTGCATGCTGTGTAAAACAGCCACATTTTAAATACCTTTACCTGAGTTTAGATCAAGCGACCATTTTTTGTGGATTCATTTTTAAATATGCATAATAATAGCCTCCACACAGAATGCTTCGTGAGGAACGTTCAACATTTCCGTGAGTAATCCGACATCTTGACCCTTGTTAGCATAACAAGAAAACTGGGCACAATGCCAGGCAGGCTGACCCCTGACAGAGTAAGTGCACCATGGTCAGAGACAGATTGCTGGCTGCACGGTTTCTTTATTCCTCTACCCTCTCATGGGAGTCCTGTCTTTGTCTGTAAACCACGGCTCGTGTTCATCCCATTGTTACATCATCCATCAGTGGGAATGAAGCATACATCCATTTTCGGCAGCACAGGACAAAATTGAGTTCTTGAAAAGGAGAGCTAGCAGAGGGAGAGCTAGACAATGTGCATTGTGTATGCCTGGCCGATGGTCAAGGAGACTGGGGCCAGAGTAGTGGAGATTACTGCAGTTCAGGTGTGGATCATTTTACTCAAGCTCTGTGTTATTAACCTGTCTAACAAGAGGGTCAGTCACATATTTTACTTGGGGAGATTAGCTGCTGTTTCCCAAAGATTTTAACACACAATTTGTAATGCTTGTAATTTCCTTGTTGGTCTGCTATCTAAAGTATGGTACTTCATGCACCAGAACTAGTTTCAGTGCTGCAAATGTCATAAAAAAACATGCACACCTCTACTATCATAGTTTATAACATACTAATTGATTGAATGACATCATCAGATGCCAGATTTAAGATGAGTGATTTGGACAAACAACCATATTAAAGCATAAATTGTTTGCATGGATAGACAGACATAAATAAAATGATACATTAAGACCACTGTTTTTGTTAGCCTTTAAATTAAGTTCAATTTTTGAAGCCAGTAACTCTGTAACATCATTAAATGTTTTTATTCAAATAAAATAGATATTTCAAACTTCAATTTGTTTTTAATATATACTACTCATGTTATTATTGTGGCTATGGTGACAAATAATTTCTCACAGTTCCAAAGATATTAGCAGTGGCCTATGAGAAAGTGTATTTTCAGTGTAGATAAGGTTAGGGTAATCATACCAGTTCTGACAAATTAGATTATACTGTGCAAAAGTCTTAGGCACATGTAAATGAATCTGCCAGCCAAAGACATGAAACTGACATGAAAAGTTAATGAATATAAGACTCAATGTGTAGTTAGTGAAAAACTAAAAACACATGTCACATGTGCCACACCCTCACCTTTTAGAATTGGTTGTCCTTTGCACAATTATATTCCTTCTACACCCGTTTCAGTGGTTCTATCAACTCATTAGGATTTACACTAGCAAATATCTAATCGTAAATGCTCTTTCAATGGTTAAACAGCTGCACTCATATTAAAAATATTATGAAATACACAATTTTTTTACATACATATTATTAATCACTTGAAAGTAAAATAAACTGTTAATGTGATACATTTGTTAGATTTTTGACCAATGCTAATAGTCCATGCTCGAAAAATAATATGTCACTTTTTTAAAATAATTTTTTCATGCCGAATGTTTGGGTTCTTACCTAAAGGATGGGTGAAAAGGAGACCCTGATGCAGACATCACCAGACAGCAGAACACCAGCACTACAGCTCTCTTCATCTTCATTGCTGGTTCTGGAAAACAATGGACAGCAAGAAGCAGTGTTAAAATTACATCACAAAAAACGCTGAATCTTCATATTTCCCCACTTGGCCCCCTGCTCTGTAATCCCTGAACTAGAAATTGAGTTTTCCGGGAGAGGTAGGCACAGCTTTATTGTATTGTACTCTTTGAAATTAATATGACCAAATAAAATACTTCAGATGCTTCTTGTTGATTTAAGTGATTAAAATATATGTTTGCTATTTCTGTTTCAAAGTATGTCTTTATTATCTACTAAACTGATAAATTTACAATTCTATTAATCCTTTCTTCTTTACATAAAGGAAGCAAAACATTTCGTAGTAAGTGCGTTTAAAAAACGAAACATAATGAGATGTTAACGAGAAATAGTAGCTAATATAGTTCACAAATGTAAAGCTAACAATAACAATTTATAATATAATGAATAGGGTACTTTATCTTATAAACACAAATACATTCAAATCAGAAACACAAAGTTACCTGAAAGTTAACTTTTGTTAATTATCTTGGGTTCTCCGGCAGTCCTTTATGTCACTTCATCTCAGCCACTGTTTGAGGGGTGCTGCATCAGCTTTGTGTGGATGTCACTCTCCTCTGAATAAACCTTTTTAACCAACCCACCTAAGACTGCAATGACATCATTTCTGATGGTAAATTCTCTCTCCTCTCGTTCTCATTTTCACCATGCTGCCTCATCCAGCACTGCTTTACTTTTCTCCCCGTCACTTTCTCCCCGTTTATGATATAATTTCATTTCATTGTTCTACAAAGTAGATTTAAACATCTCTAGCTGTTTCTATTTTATTGTTTAATAATGCACAATGTAACTTTTTTGAAAACTAAAAAAATACAAAAAACAATGTTTCAGGACTAGTAACGTTAGGAATTAGCATATTGGATCCAGGGGTTGAAAACAAACTTCCCAGCTAGCACAGAGCTGGCGGGACACAAGCGGACCAGCAGTGGCAGAATTTCTGGTCCGCCCGGCGGTTTGCTCATCGTTTAACAGCAGTTTAACCATGGATGTATTAAGAGAGAGTTTAACACGCGGTCCACTGCCGGTGTTACGGTTCAACTGGTTTTCGGATTAACTGGTGATCTTCCAGATGCGACGTAGGCGTGTCATGAGAAACCCTGGCCATGAATAAGTGTAGGTGACTGTATCAATGCCTGTTTTAAATACTGCAAACGTCAATATCTATCAAATGTTCATGTTGTAATTCGTATTTGAGACACAATCCCGTGTAATTTGTTGTAATTAAGTGTATTGAAAGAGTCTGGGGTGTTGACGCCGCAGCTCGAACGCAGAATGAAGACCGCTGTGCAAAAGACAGATTAACGTGTGGTACAACACCTACCATCGGCCATAGGCTATGCTCATGTCGTCAATTAGACCTACAAAGATCCAATCCTTAACATGGGCAACACAACAGTTGTGGTGTAAAGAACAAAACCAAAGTTTCCACACGTCAACATGGTGCACGAATTCAAGTTCAATATGCAATGCAAGCTCTTAGGTCGTGTTACAATAGGAAATACATTGACCCAATATTGTGACTAAAGAATAGACAACATTTTGCTGCATGTCATCCCTTCTCTCGCTCACTCCCGCATTTACTGGCTGGTCAGCTGTTCCTACGAAGTTTTGAACAATTCTGAATGGTTTGGTTTATGTGACAATAAATACTTTCTAATTGAATCATTTAGGCAAAAAGAGCCTAATGAAAAAACATTATACCTGGACACAGTGGACAGTACTATATTACTCAATCATTTCTTAAGATTGATCTCATCCAAATTTAACATGAGTGTAATTGATTTAGCACTTAGGGAAGTTGGATGCACAGGTGTAGCAACTAAAATCAGGGGTGAGGGGTAGACTATACACATCTGAGTTACATGTCCCAATTTTGTGGGTTGTTGAGTAGGTTGGATAGTAGATAGACAATAGTGAGCGAGAATACTTAGTGAAGTGGGTGATAGTGTGTCACTGAGTGTTATTGTAACATTAGTTGTCTTGTCAGTGATAGTGGGTGAGTAACTGAGGTGTGTTTCTGAGAGGCTGGTATTGTAGGTTTGTTGTGCCTGTTCGTCCCTGTCTCTGTGTATTGTCTTGTATTTGCTTGTTTGTGTGTTAGTCAAGAGTTTAGGGTGAGCAGGAGGTAGGTTAGACAGGTGGAGGAAGGGCCACAAAGATGGATCCTAAAATTGTTGGAGAGGTGCTGGATGTCAAACAGCATAACCAGGATTCCAAAGGGTTTAACAAGGAGAAGTATGTGATTAAGAGAAGAGCTGATACTGTAAGCTTAAAGGGTGAGGAAACATGCATTGTGCATTGCAGAAATGAATGATAATCTGTTATGCTACAACTCCAAGTAAATCTAATATTATGACATTGAAACACCAGATGGAGACCTGTACTACATCTGCAGGTGAAAAAGAAATCAGTCACAGCACCTGGCCAAAGTTGTACTGACTGCAGAAGAGGCCAATTCCATTTTTGAGGATTTTCACTGCAGCCAGTTTGGTGGACACTGTGAAGTGGAGAAAACGCACAGTGCTACAATCAGCCACTACTATTGTCCAGGAATGGAGGAGGACATTCGCAAGTGGGTGAGTTGGTATCCTCAAAATGTTGAGGTGGAATACACACTGTACCATGTCCTTTAAACATAATTATTAGTGATAACGTAGCTCATCCACCTACGTACATTCCTGTAATGGAGCACCGGGAATTGTAATGTGTATTTTTGCTAACGTACAAGGCTTGTCTGTGCATGTAACACTAAACAAATATTTTCAATGATCATCATCATTCTTAAATATGTGTGTATTTTAGGTTGCTTAGTGTCTTCAGTGCCAGTCAAAGACGGCACATATTAAAGTAAAGGCACAATACAATCCAATAGAGGTAAAGAAAATTATGGCAATAGCCGCTTTCTGACCGGAGGGATTTTCAGTTCCTAGAACACAATATTCCTATAACCCTTTTTTTCTCGTGTTCCGACTGGAACAATTTGGGGATTATTAGGTTCCTCGGACCACAGTTCCTATAACACTTTCAGCTCCTACTTCAGAGCAGGATCTTTCAATTTTCCCTTTTCCTAGGTCTACGTTGATTTGATCCAATTAATAAATCACGCTAGTCGTTTCATTTGCTTGTTGCGCTCTGCTCTTCTAGCTTCTTCCATCATATTATGCTCGCTGGAGCCTTCGTCTTCTGTGTTTCTCTGTTAAGTACTCCAGCCTAGTCTTTAAACGCCGCTGTTCAAACTCCGTTATGAGGACATATCAATAATCTGAACAAACAGCAAGCAGCTGTTGGAACCCAGCACTACTTGGGATGAAAACAACCAGATCATCCGCATACATAAGATGATTTACACCCTTATCTCCAACCACACACCCAGGGTTACTATAACATTCAACTGTGTAATGTTGTTGTATGTGGCACTATGCTAAAGTCTAGTGACGACACTATAAAGACCTTTACGGTGCTTTCGTCACTCCCTTACCCCTCCTCCCAATTCCTATGGCAACTTGGCCAGTGTGAATGCAAATAGCAAAACCGGTTTTGGGGGAGAGTAGTTAGTAGAACTGCTCCTATAACTATGTTCCTGTAACTACTTGGTCGGAAAGCGGCTATACACTCTAGGGCTGCACCAACGAATCGATGAAATCGATAAAAATTTACTATTAAAATTGTTGGCAACGAATTTCATTATCGATTTGTTGGGTCTATGTTGTTTGCTCACTGTGTGGTGGAGCACCTCTTCGGGGGATGCTAATTTATTAAACGTTTCAATGTGATTTACTGTTATCATTTGCGCACAGTAGAAACTCCAGAGAGACCTTTTCAAAATAAAAGTCATTCTATATCAAAAACAGTAAATCAAAAATAAGCTTAAACAGGTAAAATACATAAAGCAACAAAATGACTATTCAACAGGACTAAGGTTATTTACAACTATGTTCTATAATAGCTGTTTTTGGAATTGTTTTGCAGACACAATTATTTTAACATCTCAGGTCTTTCTAAGCAATGTAAAAAATACCATATTTTGCACCTTACTAAAGAAATATCTTTGCACATTTTTTATAGCATACATTTAGGTCTGTTATGTGTTCAAATTGTCAATTTGGAATGACATTTAAAAAAAATATGGAAATATTTGTTAGTCTGTTTATTCAATTCATCGATTAATCAAAGAAATAATCAATAGATTAATCGATTATCCAAATAATTGTTAGTTGCAGCCCTAATACACACACTTTTTGAAACATTATTGATTTCTCAGGTTTCAGAGCCTCTGGAACTTGTTGGGATGGATCTGGTGGGTAAACCTACACTAACAGATGGTGGTAATCAGTACATATGTGTCATGGTTGATTATTTCACCAAATGGGCAGAAGCCTACCCACTGAAAAGCAAAACCGCAGTCGAGGTGTCTAATTGTGTTCTTGATTTTTTTACAAATTTGGTGCACCAACTACACTGCTTACAGACCAGGGCTTAGAGTTTTGCAACAAGGTACAGTAACAATGCCTTATGTGTCTTTAGTAATTACACTTGGTGCTGTGCTGACTTCATGTCTGTCCAACTAATCATTTAAGGTCAACTATGGGTTGTGTCAGAGGCTGGGCATGAAAAGAAGCCTCTGCTCTCCTTACCATCCACAGATGAATGGCCTTGTGGAAAAATTGAACGGCACAATACAGAGGTTAATTTTGTTTGTAATACCTGAACACATTTTTGTTGTCATTACGCAACATGTTCCTAGCAGAGCATTTTTATTGTACAATTGTACCCAAATTCTCTTCTACCTTGTCATGCCTGTATTTGAATTCTGCATTTTTAGGTCCCTGAACAAAGTGGTGGCTGACCACCCCAAAGATTGTGACCAGTATTTGCAGTCCACAGTGTTTGTACTTTGGAAAAAGAAGCAGCTGACTACAAAGTACAGCCCATACATTGTAATGTTTGAGAGGGATGCGAGGTACCCCTCAGGTGGATGAAGAGAATGAAGTAAGATTTTTTATATTCCTCTTTTTAAACATATCTAAATGTCTACATCTATATCTACCCTCTACTTTCAGTGATTTGTGGCAGGTCACAGACGACAAAGTAAACAGGCTGCTATGTATGGAGGAGACCTCCAAAGGCGTACACAACCGGGACTCCGTATACGAAGATGTGAAGCGCAATGTCATAAAAGCCAAGACAGGGTCCGAAAAAGAAAACAGTAGAGAGGACAGGAGGACAACATCAAAGTGGGGGATATAGTTCTCAGTAAAAATGTTAAACAGGAGCTAAGGAAAGGGGGCAAGTAAGAGGCAAATATGCTCGGTCCTTAAAAATGATTAAAGTACAGGGAAAAATTGCTGACCTTGTGCCAGTCAAGGGGAGGAAAACTGTGTCCATTAACATTGACCATTTAGCCCCTTATGTCCACCCAGAGGAAAGGATCCCTGCTAAAGTTCAGAAATTGTTGGATCCTTCTACTCTGGCTGGCCCATTACAACATGCACACATACAGTACACCACACACAAACATGCACTTCACTAACAGCTGGAGGAACATACGTATGCCGAGAGACTCCAGAACTCCAAAGAATGCAGAAATGTGTGAGTAATCCTCCACAAATTACACCCTAAATTGTGAATTTTAGAAGTAACTGTGATTGTCATTGATATTTATCAGAGAACTATGGGCAGGAGGTGGTAGAGACCTTGTGGTCAAAGGCTGGGCCATACAGGGTTTATTCAGAGAATATGATGGACCTGGCCCCAGGAAAGGAGTTGGAGACAGAGGTAATTTGTTACTGTATGAAATCTCTTTTTAAGTAGTAAGAAACTGCAGATTACAGGTAACTCTTGTACTCATAGGTTGTGAATGCATACCTATGCATTGTGGGCTGTAGAACGAGGTTGAGCTTTATTGACACCTGTACCATGACTCAGGTCTGGCAGGGCTCCCAAAAATGTTTGAGAGGGGTAAGTAGGATGTTTTACCTCTTCAGTATATTGATATCTGAAATGGAGATGTGTGCGTATAATGTTTGTTTGTTCTTAGCTTGACCTTTTGAAACATGATGTGGCTGCTGGAGCAGTTTGCCACCAGGTACACTGGACACATTGTAAGTTATCTACAATGTTAACAAATTCAGATAAATACTATGACAGCTGGTGTACAAGGGGTTGCTATAATTTGTAACTACATTTCCATAGATCATGTATCTCAAGGAGAAGACGTTCTTGTATGTGTACCCATTTGGGCACACGCAACAACAAATTAATCATTGGGTGATGTGACAAGGTGGGTAAAGTACCAGCTTTAGTAATGAAGTCCTCACTTTGGATAATATTTGAGGGTGCAACAAAGCACTTGTGATCGTTTACTTAGGTTAACAGTAGCTTGTCTCAGTGTAGTCATTTTAACATTCAACTCACCTTGGATTGAAAAGATCTTACATGGCTTAAGGTAAATCTAGAAAACTAATCATTCGATGTGCAATGTATAGCCCTGGTCCAGAAACATTGTCCGGCTATCGGGAAATGGACATGCTCCACAGTTGCCCATCCCAAACATACAGGACACAACATGTGGAGTGTTTGTAAGCAAGGTAACAATGGGAATATTGCTTCCTATTGAAATTAATGGACTTCCGCCACAACACAACCAGTTTGCCTTGCCTGGTGTGAATCCAGCATAACACCGGCCAAGAGGTCCACCGGTCAGCTGGATGAGCAGCATGTTATGCTGGATTCACACCAGGCATGGAAAACAAATCACTGTATGGCACCATCACGCAGACACACTTGTACACAGCAATCAACATTTGTTGGCAGGAGCTTTTTCAGTTTAGTATTCGTTGACAATAGTTTGTGTGACGAAATCTATCAACTGAGCTGTCAAAGCTTTTCTTGCAATCCCATAAACCCATAGGTGAAAATGACATATTGTCTCTTCCTCGGTGGTATATCAACGGCAAAGCACAGCACAAGATGGTCACTTCAACTCTTGCGACACACCCGCCGCACCGCATCTACATTTTGCCGGATCCGGTAGATTGGCCGCAGCGGTGCGCCTTGCTTACAACTGAAATGAATGAACTTCCGCCGGAACGCACCCAGTTTGCCATGCCTGGTGTGAATCCAGCATTTAACCTTGAAAAATTGTCTAACATAAAAAAGACTAAAAAATTAATTCTATATTTTAAAACTTTATTCAATTTTGAATTTAAAAATAAACTTACATGTGTTTGCATTGTATTTGAATATTGTTGGTACCAAATTGGTAAATAGTTTAAAATATTTCACATTACAGATAGCAATCTAGAACATTAAACTAGCTAGGATATACACAGCTGATGGACTAACTGGAACAACAGAATCAGTGCGTAGAATTCCCGGAGGATCTATGTCTAAAACTCTGCTCACCCACCATAGCTCAGCCTCCAACACTGCCGCCGTCGGACCGCTCGTTAAACGATGAGAAAAAAAGCTAGCATACGTTCAGCTGTAACCGCCTGCGGCCCGCCAGCTCGTGCAAGCTGGGTTAAATAAATACAAAATACAGACAATAGTAGAATAGCAAAGTCGACATTTCACAATATCTAACTAGTAACGTATGCATATTTTTGACAAAATAATAATCTGATATTTCGGAAATTGGTTATATTGGCTGTATTATACCTGTGTTAAGTAAAAACATATTTTAAGTACATCTGTATCCTGACTATAGTATGTGCATATATGATATTGTTTTTCGGTAACTCTGTGAAGACATTGATTTCTATAATATATTTTAATAAAGTGCACAACGAACGACAGCATTTTCCATTTGGGTCAGTTAATAGTGGAACCTTTTGCTAATAAATTAGTTTAAGGCGAGGCGGACACATTTGACAGCCGGACCGTTGTTTACCATGTCCTTTTTGCATGTTGGATCTACTAGATAATGCCTGTCTAACTTTAAATTGGACAGCATTTGAACAAATATGACTACTAACACTAAACGTTTAAGGCCTCTTCTTCTTAGTTTTCAACAGGGGTTACTTCGATCGAAAGTACAACAACAAAGGGCATGTTTTTCAAAGCCAGTAAGCGTTCATTCTAACAAGGGGAGCAGGTTAGATGCTTTCAAGACACAGGTAGCTACAGGTCCAAGACTTGGAGACTTTGTGAAGAGAGCCTCTATTAAGACACGAAGGGATATCACGGACGATTTCGTCGACAGTTATCAGCATGCATATCTTACTGAGGACTCGGAAATTGAGAATTCAAGAACAGGTGTGTGTACTGTAGCTATTCCAATATGGATTTATTGACGTTTACTTTAATGACTTACCATTACTGTATGTTTTCCAGTGTGCTTTGAAACCTATGGGTGTCAGATGAATGTCAATGACACAGAGATTGCCTGGTCCATACTGCAGAAGAAGGGATATCAACGCACAAGTGATGTCACTCAGGTGCATGAGTACACTAAATCTGTTAAGTGCTTTAAAGTCATCATGGCCATTGAATCTACATATTTATTAACCATACTAAAATGTCTTCCAGGCTGACGTTGTCCTTCTAGTTACCTGCTCTATAAGGTAAAATACAGATGTTTTGCACTAATGTTTTGTTTGCTGAATTTCCATCATAATCAAAGAGTAACTCTTACCCTGGATTTCACCTAAAAAAATCAATGATAAATATTCATTTTGGGTTTGGAACAAATGTTCCTACTGCACTACAAGAAAATGCCCCATTTCTGTCTGTTGCTTTGCCCAACAATATTAATTAATATTCACTAGCCAAATATTTTGTAAATTCCCCATGTCTTCTATAGAAACCTTTGAGGAGTTAATGCCCTCATCTCGAATGGAGTGTACATTTATACAGAATCCCTCTTTTAAAGGTGAATCTATATCAAGATTGAGATGGCAATGTTGATACACAGTGGCAGCAAAGACTTAAGATTTTGTTCTAAAACCCCCCAAAATATGACATTTGCAATGAAGTGTCCAGAATGAATGTGTTTCACAGAATGAATGTTTTCATTTGAACTAAATCCCCAAATCATGTTAATAGTGAAAAATAAAGTTTTTCTTGAGATTTACTCTTTATTGTTTTCTCTGGTGTGTCCATCACAGAGAAAAAGCAGAACAAACAATCTGGAACCGATTACGGCAGCTCACAGCCATGAAGAAAAAACGCTTAAAGACCCACACACCCATGAAAATTGGAGTCTTAGGTGACTAGGTCACAGTCTGATCTGGGACTGATACATTTAATGTGGTTATCCTATGTATATATTTATTTATTTCAGGCAGGTGTGTGTTATTGATAGAGTGCAGAAAGATTAAGGAGGGAGTTCAAACTGACATTTATGTTGTAGTAGTGGTACATGTTCATCAGAGTAAAAAGCTTAGACCAGCAGACCACCCCAGGCCATGTGAGGTCTCTTCTAAACCAACACAACACTCATTCTGCCTTTGTATATACAAACAATTTTAATGCGGCTAATTATGTAAATTTTTACCAGTTATTTAATTATTCTATTAATGACAGTTTGCATTGCTAGAGAAGGAAGTCCTAACAATGCATTTCACTGTAATAGGAACACGTTGTAACTGGCACAAAAAAGGATTATGATGATTATGACTGTCCCTGTATTTTGACGGCCCCAGGTTGCATGGCGGAAAGGCTGAAGTCTGAGCTGCTGGAGAGGGAGAAATTGGTGGATGTTCTGGCTGGTCCAGATGCATACCGGGACCTCCCCCGCCTGCTCTCTCACGCTCAAGGTGGTCAGCAAGCTAGCAACGTGCTATTGTCTTTAGAGGAGACCTATGCGGATGTCATGCCAGTCCACCACTCCCCTCACGGTTACAGTGCTTTTGTGTGAGTGGCCACTTAATGACAGTTGAGCTACGCTTTATTTGTCCTAGTTGAATGTACCACTGATGATAACATGAGATAGATTAGTACATGTGAATAACAGGATGTCAACCTTTAATATGGCTCTGTCCCATCTTGTCTTTAGGTCCATAATGCGAGGCTGCGATAACATGTGCAGCTACTGCATTGTCCCTTTCACCCGAGGCAGAGAGAGGAGTCGGCCCGTGTCATCCATCCTTGAGGAAGTCCGTATCCTGTCTGAGCAGGTTTGCCATAAGTCTCTAAAGTGAACAATCATGGCTGTTGTTTCTGTGTTAACGGACTAGGCTGTTGGTGTTTTCCCCAGGGCGTGAAAGAAGTGACCCTTTTGGGTCAGAATGTGAACAGCTACAGGGACACGTCCGAAGAACTGTTCTGTAGTCCAGAACCAGGCCAGCTGAGTCGGGGATTTAAGACTGTGTACCGAGCCCGGCCTGGAGGCCTGCGCTTCGCTGACCTGTTGGACAGGGTGTCCCTTATAGACCCGGATATGAGAATCCGATTCACCTCCCCTCATCCTAAGGACTTCCCGGATGAGGTACACCGAGTCCCAAAGTTCAAGTTTAGTTTTATAGTGTACTGATCTAACTGGCATTTTAGTGTTGTTGTTATTGATGTTTTATTAGTTAGTAAGATTGTAAAGAAGGCACTTGATTAATTTGCTGTTCACAGATAAACATTATTTTCTGTTTGAGTAGTGGAACTATTTGATGGATATACCGTGTACAAAATGTTGGTCCCTGTGTTTTGTGTGCAGGTGTTGCAGCTGATTGAAGAAAGGGGTAACATATGTAAACAGATCCACCTCCCGGCTCAGAGCGGCAGCAGCAGAGTTCTACGGGCTATGCGCAGAGGGTAACGCCTCCATCCTACAAATACATATGCACTCCTATAGAACAGATTCGGATGTGTACTTTGTTTTAATTTTGCTCCTTTCGGAATGTGCAGATACTCGAGAGAGGCTTACCTGGAGCTGGTGGATAACATAAAGACAATAATCCCAGGTAGACCGCCTATAAAGTGCAGTGTGTCAACCTTGTCTACACATTTCGCTGTAATGAAACAGCTGTGGTCAATCGGGGCAACAGTGACAGAATGGTTCGGCTGTCCATATTTGTTGTATGCTAACAACTGTGCCTTATTTGCAGTGGGTCAGTGGCGGTTCAGTTCAATTTGTGTGTGTTGTGTGTGTGTGTGTGTGTGTGTGTGTGTGTGTGTGTGTGAGGCGTGAGCCTGAGCAGTGACTTTATCTCAGGGTTCTGTGGGGAGACGGATGAGGACCACTTGCAAACGTTGTCTTTGATCAGGGAGGTGCGCTACAATGTGGGCTTTCTGTTTGCCTACAGCATGAGGAGTGTGAGTCCAACTGAATGTACACACTGTGTACACATACTGTCAAAACGGAGTTTGCATTTCTGCACCATTTTTAAATCTAGGCTCATTTTATGCCGTATGTACATACTGTACCAGCTCTGACTGTGACGTGTCCTTTCACCCAGAAAACCCATGCATTCCATCGGCTTCAGGATGACGTGCCGGCTGAGGTGAAGCAGCTGCGACTGGAGGAGCTTATCAGTGTATTCAGAGAGGAGGCTACCAAGGTCAACTCTGTGCTCATTGGCAGCACACAGCTCATCCTAGTGGAGGGAGTGAGTAATGCATGCATTTCTCCTATGTTTGAAATGGCACACTCAATATCTAGTATTTTTCCATTCAGTCTATCATGACGAGGGGAAACACTTCAACCAATAAGATCATCTGTAACCTTAATACTAATCTCATTATTAGTATAGCAGAATGCTCTTTTTAAGCCTGGTAGGCTCATTATTATTATTATTATTATTATTATTATTATTATTATTATTATTAGCATAGAGTTTTAAATCAACTTTGTAGGCTTATTATTATTACAGTTATTAGCAGAGTGCTAAGCTTCAAATATAAAATACAAACAAGTTGGACCATGAGATCCAAGCTGCGCCACAGACTTTTCACAAAATGGGTAGATCTGCCGTTTGGACAGTGCCATTCATCTTTCCTCGAGGTTTGTGATCATAGCACAATACCAGGTCAAGCTGCCAAGGATTCAAGATTGAACAGTGAAATCAAGTAAACCCCACACTAGATGAGTCAGCAAATTGAATCAGTTAAACCCCACGCTAGTTGAGTCAGCTAATTGAACCAGTTAAACCCCACGCTAGTTGAGTCAGCTAATTGAACCAGTTAAACCCCACGCTAGTTGAGTCAGCTAATTGAACCAGTTAAACCCCACGCTAGTTGAGTCAGCTAATTGAACCAGTTAAACCCCACGCTAGTTGAGTCAGCTAATTAAATCAGATAAACCCCACTCTAACACGCTAGTTCCCACCTCATGTTCCCACTGCACATGGACAATGTTGTTCTCACCCCCTCAGGAGAGCAAGCGGTCAGATAAGGACCTGTGTGGAAGAAACGACGGAAACGTGAAGGTGATCTTTCCAAGGCAAGAAGTTGCAAGTCAGCCTACGAACACAGGCACAGATTCACACACTGCTCCCATCAACCCTGGAGACTATGTCTTGGTTAAGGTAGCTGCGTATTCTGTCAAGACTTTTCTCTGATTCATTTATTCTGGACTGTACATTTGAACACATTTTAAGATGAGCTTTGCTTGTTTACTTGCATAATTTATTCTATAGACCTAAGTGAAAAACAAACTATCAAACGTTAATAGTGCATTCTGCTAAGAACTGCTTTGTGACTGACTGTCTCCCATATAGATTACATCAGCCAGCTCCCAGAGCCTCAGAGGCCACGCCCTCAGGCACACCGCTCTGCGAGATGGAACCACACACTTACCAGATCAATGTCATGAGTGACAGCTTGCTTCAATTTGACCCACTCACATAAAGATATCTTAGCTTGGCTTTACAGGTTAAAATATAAACACTTGAAACTTTACCTCAAACCCCTGACTGAAAAGGAAAGTTGGCAAACAAGTTGTCTTTTAACGTATTTATTAAAACTGGCATAAATGGACAGAAATTGAATAATTGGAAGAAATGTAAGCATTTATGAATTTGGAAAGTGTTTATACATCATATGGGGATGTGCATTAAACTGGTACTGAGAAAGTACTGTGGTACCAGAATTTCAAAACAGTACTATATTAGCATTTTGTTTTTCGATTAAATTAAAACATTGGGTAAATAATGCATCTTTCTTTTCATTGGAATGAAAGGAGCGAAACTTCTGGCAACATCATATATATTTGAAAAAAAATGCTGGGATGTTAAGGGGCATGCCGTGTTAAGTGGGCGTGCCTATTGGCTTGTGAGTTAGTGTCTGTGTGAGTGAGGGAAAGTCGGCTGCTTAGAGAGAATGGCAACGGAGTCAATATGTAAAACTATGCTGCTCATAGTAAACTATGGAAGTACACCACTTACAAGCCTAAGGATAAACATTGCATCGGGAATTGGTTTAAGGTGTTTCAACATTTTTCTCACGAATGGGGCAAGACGAATTGAAGTTTCATCGCCACATTGAGCCAGGGCCGTTTAAAGGAATTTGGGGGCCCCAAGCAAAATGGACATGGAGGCCCCCCAACCCCCCACCCTGCACACAAAACCTACAGGAACCACAGAATAGTTATAAAGTTTAAGTTCACCCACACTTTATATAAATAAAAAAGATTTACAGTGCATAAACTGCGCATAAAAAATAAATGTTTAAAGTGCAAATACTTGTCTATAATTAAATGTTTACTAATTATAAGTAGTGCTGTAAATTAACAGTTTATTGTGACACATTATATCTATCATGTAATATATTATGTATCGGGTAATGATTAAACAAATGTGTAAACCTTTAAGAAACCATTTTTAAAACATCTATAAACATTACATAGATAGACAGACCAGACCCAGCAAACACAGAACGTTCCCCTAACGTTCCCGTATGGTTTCCATTTGGTTATTTTTTGAGAACCCTGTAGGTTATTTTTAGGTTTAATTTTATAACCTCAGGAGAACGTTCTGGGAATGTTCCCTGTATGTTATTTTTCCGAGTAGGTTCCCGGAACGTTCCCCTAAACTTAAGGGAACTAACGTTCCCAGAATGTTCCCAGAAATTGTTAGCTCGGGATCTGCGTCTTCCCTATCCCGTTAAAAACATTACAGTAGTATGTAACCATCCGTTAAAAAAAAAGTTGCACTAACTGTTCGTTACAAGCAGCATTTGCCCTCAGGCAGGTTACAGATAATGTTAGCGAACATAAACATATTTTGCTAGCCTACCGGCTGCAAAATGACACCAAGAAAAGTAGAGCTATTTTATCCAGTGTAATTTTATCACTTACCACTATCTTGTTTTTTCTTATCCTCTTCCTTTCTCTTCTTCCTTTTCTGGCTTCCTGAATCATATTTTTGATTCATGATGACTGCCGAGTGCCGACCGAGAAGGTTTTGTATTTTGCCGGCAGCAGAGATCATGAGAGGGGCCCCTTGAGGGGGATCCCGATAACAGTGTCATTGCACTTGCCCAGGCCAGCTCGGGGCCCCAAGCAATTGCTTGGTTTGCTTGCCTTGTTGCGAAGGGCCTGCATTAGCACGGGCACTAGCACATCCCCAGAGCCACAAATGTACAGGTAATATGGGCCTACTGAAAAACAATCATGTTTTCTATATATGCACAAACTGCACAATTCCATTCTTTTGTCTAGTCGGCCTGAATTTTAAGTTGAGTTTTTTATGTTTTAACTGAACACAGGAATAATACTGGGGCAATATAACAAATATCAGAATATACACTATTATTATCATTTTTTTATTAGATATTGTGAATAGTTGATTTAGCTATTTTACTATTGTCTATATTTTGTATTATTTAAAGTTTATATTTTTCACTCACTTCATCCAATATTCTAGTTCCTACCATTTACTAGTCCTAAACACAGTTTTTGTATTATTTTTTTTGTTTTCAAAAAGTTACATTGTGCAGGTTTAAATTATTATTGAAAAGAATTACTCAATTGGAACAATCATAACTATAATATACCATATTTATTGTTGTTTAGATGTACTTTTATTTATAATTTCTTCTAATTTTGAAATTGAATTATTAAATGAAAGCCAAATATACATGACTTGAATGGCTCAGCTTAAAGGTGTAAAAAGATAAGGAATTAAATCCAGGTGTTTAGATTACATGGAATAGGGGCAATTATGACTATACCATAGCCTAAGAAAAAAAAAAATCATCACAGAATATACATAATAATATTGTGTATTACATAGACTACAGTACAATTGTCAGATGCTTTCTTAATACACAGTTTAAAAAAATGTGTTTTTATGGTTAGTGATTTTGCGGTGGGATTGATATCGAGGTACCAACGCAAGTATCGGTATTGAAGTCAAAATGTTAGTATCGGAACATCCCTACCATCATACAATTTGATTTACAAACGTAATTACATGTCTTGATGGGATCTGATTGTAGATTTGATGCATGACCATTGATTCATGGTGGCATGCAGTGAAAATGATTTCATACATTTTACACGACTAAAATGTAAATGTGTGATGAAACACATCATGTGAAGTTAACATCTGTCCCAATTAGCATGTAGTCCTGTGAAAAGAAAAGCAATATTAGCTTAAGAAACTTAGTATAACCAACATGCTGTATACAGTACCAGAAACAGTGACAATCCAAACACCTTTTCACAATTGCATAATTTCTCAGAAAAATAATATAAAAAACTGTCAATGCTTTGGTTCCACAAGCAGTAGTTCCGTTTGAATAAGTCTATCAAACTAGCACTACTGGATTTAGCTAATGTATCCCACTTCTTTTTTAGAAGCTTTTGTCAATTTGCAAGGCCCACTGGTATTTTACTACTACTAACATTAAAAAAGAAAAATTAAAATCGTTGTCCTTGTAGTTATACTTAAAATTACCATAATGGAACTATGGTATTAAAAGAGTTTAAAAAATTCAATTTTTCTAAATATACTTCTAAGAAATTCTCTTTATTTATCACTGATATTAGTGGTTCAAGACGTTCCTAAATGTGAAAATATGCCTGACTTAATTCTAGCAGTTATGCATTTTTAATTGTATTTGAAGTGATGGGGCATTTAGAAAGAATTAAGCTCTTAGATATCTTACTGCACCTTTAGGATTTGCAGCTCAGTGTTGATCAGGTTCATATTTCCTATAGCGGGAAGGGGAAATCCCTTCTGTAGACAAACTGTAAGATAAAGCAAACAACATTATTCCTATGGCCAATCAGTGCAGAATCAATTATTGAAAATAATCAAGCAAAGAGAGCTCTTACCATTTACCATTGGTATGACCACATCTTTGAGAACCATCAGGAAGATATTGTCAAGAGGTTGAACCTGGTTGATAAAAGTGTTAGTATTTTTTTATTTTTTAGGGTAAGGATCAGCTTCAGTATTAAACATAGGTATTTTCTTCGTTCTAAAACATGCATCATTTCCAATCCCACACACTTTTTATATTATTGTTTTCTATATTTTACCCCCATCCTAACCATTACCTCACCAATTGTTGTGACCAAATACATTTTGCCATTTTAACATTTACCTCTAGCTTATACCTTTAATATTTTCCTCAATCATTATTTTCCGTATACCATATAATTAATATAATTCAATGTCTTATTTGATCAACTCTTTATTTAAATTCAATATTGTCCATCTATCTCTTAGCCACAGCCATATTGGATTTCTATTTGCCATGTATATTTCTACTGCACTGTGATGCTTCACATAATTATGAAACCTTTCTATTGTCAATGACTCCAACAATTTAGAATTAAAGATAAATATCTTTGCTAAAATAATTATCATATTATTGATTGACTGATTATTTTAAATCTCCAAGTATTGCTATCTGTATCGTTAATTCAAGGTAAATATTGCATTTATTCATCCATTCCTTTACCTGTGACCAAAAACATGCTACATATGTATAGTACCAAAAAAGATGATCTATAGATTCTGCTTCCTCAGAGCAAAATCTGCGGAGTTGGGAAGATTGTATTCCCACTTGTATAGATTTCTATTTGTTGACAGTATTTTGTATAATAATTTGAATTGAAATATTCTAATTTTTGAGTCCGGTGTTGTTTTGGGTATTAATCCAAAAGCGATATGCCATGGGATCGAAACATCAAAAAAGTCTTCCCAGCTATTTTGTAATTTATATGGAACAGTAACCAGTTTTTTGTTCTTAGATGGAATTGTTATATTTTCTTTTATCCGTATTTTCTTCATCCATGTGAAATCTTTGATACATGGTTAAGAGACAAGGTCAGACCTTTTCCCCTCTTGTACTTTCTTCCAAGTATATGGTATTGCTGCAGTTAGTTGATTGTATTTCTGTAGGGAGCAAACATCTCCATATGTTTTTGTTAACTGTATGTAAGGCATCACTCCACTGGCTTCATTTCTGATGTCATCTGCAAACATTATTCCTTTTACAAACATCTTGTCAAAGCATACAGGCTTTTTATCAACGAGTATATGAGAATTTAGCCACAATAATTTTTGTAAAATTGGGTCCCTATTTTTAGGTTGATTAAATTGAAATTGCAACCAACTTTTCATGGCTTGTTTGAAAAATAACGACATCTTAGAAATGGTTTCCTTTTCAAATATCCGAAAATGGGAAGTTGTAATTTGTAGAAATGGAAAAAGGTCCTTACTGAACAATTGGTGTAATACTCTTATTAGCTTATTGGAGAACCATTTAGGATTTAGGTAAATCTTTTGAATAACTGATGCTTTTAATGAAAAAGCCAAACCTTTAATGTTCAATTACTTTTGACCTCCATGTCTATATTCATTATACAAGTATAAAAAAGTGTTAGTATTTAATGCTTAAATATTTAGAAAGCAGGTTGTGTAGGTTATTAGTTCTCCTTACCTGAAACGGTCCCACGTAACTAGTTCCCAGAGTCATCTCAAAACTGTGAAACCGACAGCATAAATATTTAATGTGCTTTAGTTTCGGAAAGTCTTAATTTGCACTAGAAAATGATACTCACTTGTCCATAGTGATCTGCCCAGCGAGCTTTAACTCAGTCACGTACAGGCGAGCACTGACACTAGCCTCCTACCATGAAAGCACAGTTAATCCCCATGCCTACACATTGAGCTACAGCAGTTCCCACTCCCTGACAGTGAGACCAACCAGATTGAGAATGAAGAGAGGAGAAAGGGTGCCGTTAGGATGAATAACGGATGCTGTCACCGTGCCGCTGGCCTGGACAGTCACATTGTTGGGCTGGAAGGAGAGGGAGGGAGCCTTTACCGTCTTCACCAGCAGCTTCATCATCAGGCCAGGAAAACGCTTGGCTATCTGAAACCACAGCAGATCACTCACTCATGGTATGCTACCAACATGGGAGAAAGAACAAAAGTGCCTTTCCATCCTCAGAGTGGCTCTGAACGGAAACGTTCTGTAATTTATCACCTCAGGAATGAAAACGCCAAACGTTCTGGTGTTCAGCCTGAGTGGAGAACTTGAAGGGATCTGCAAGTGGAAATAGAGAGGAATATAATATAAAGGAATGTGTTACATTGTGAATGATCCTGTCAGGATGCTGTCTAGACTGACTCAGATGTGAAAGGATCCTTCCTCACCATATCATCAGTGATATTAAGGCTAAGTACTCCAGCGTTGTTGTACACAAAGCCTGCCGAGTTAGCGGTGAAAGCAGAAACTCCAACGTAGAGCATGTTTTTGACCTGAGGAGGCAGGGAGAAGGCTATGGGGGAGAAGGGAGGCTCCTGATGTTTCCCAATGTTGTAGAACTCACCCTACAGAGAGATAAATAAAGATAGAAAGACAGACTGACACAGATATATGACAGTTATCCTTATTGCTTAACTAACTATTGGTTTATGTTTTGAACAGATACACTGGTAGTATATTATTATCTGAAGCTCTCACCTTCAAGCTGAGATCAATAGACGATTTCGAAATGCTGGGCAATGTCACCATGGAATATTCAATTTCAGCATACTTGTCTACTTTGGCTAGCACTTCAAGATAGAAAACATAAAATGTTTAGAATACAATGGTAGCTTATGGCAATAACCAGAGGTGGACAAAAAAAGTACTTTTGAGTAACTTTACATTTGCAAGGTTTGGGAAGTACCTACTGAAAAGCAAAATGATCACGTAAAGGGTGTTCATACGAATCTTACAGGTGACAATGATTTATATTTTCTTTATCTATTTGTTGTTGTAGGTCAATGTTAAGAAATGAACTGCCTTTACCTTATCATATTGGTCTTAATTACGGACTTCCCAAAACGTGTTCAGAAAAGTACATGTACTCAATACTTTGTCCACCTCTGGCAATAACTACTAGATGAATTCCCATACATTCTGTTCAATTTTACCATTGAGAGTTTTGAGATGCAGGTTCAATGTTTTAATAGTATCAGCCACTAGAGGACAGATCTGTAACAATGAACAAAGGGATTTGTGTTAAAACCATAAACATGAACTACCTGTTTGTTGAAGTAAGTTGAGATTGTGTTCTGTCATGGAACTCTCTCACCTGTTTCTGTAGAGCACTGCGGAGAGCCTTGTCAATGTAGGAAGTGAAAAGGTTGTACAACCAGCTGCAAAAAAAGTGAAAGAAAGAAATATTAATAAATATAGCAATAATGTAATGACTTAGTAGTTCGACAATGATTTGAATCATTAGCATTTGATAAACAATATTTGTATTGTGCTGTTAAGTGAAGCTATATTGTCCAGTTACCTGGCGCCACCATGGAACTTGATGCTGGTGCTACCTACACTGGCCCCACAGTTGACACTGCTCACTGCCGGCCTGCCAGTCTCATCACTTTGTATGGTAATTGTGTCTGTGATTGTGAGTGCTGTCACCGCCAGGTCGAAGGAGCCACTGTCCTTTCTACAGTACAGAGAAAATAAAATGTAAATTTAGCCCCGTTTTTCAGTTGACTAACCCAGGAGAATATTTTACAGTGTTGTTGGGTTTTGGATGTGAGTCTCCATGCTTCTGTTCCAGCTTTTATTATAGGAAAATAAGCATGCGCAATTCAGTGTCATGCCCATAACATTTACATTTTACATGTGAGTAATTTTGCAGATGCTCTTATCCAAAGCAACTTACAGTGATTACAGGGACATCCCCCTGGAGCAACTTATGGTAAAGTGATTGCTCAAGGGCACACCAAAATCTGGCACAGTCGAGAATTGAACCGGCAACCCTCCAAATACAAGTCTGACTCTCTAACCACTGAGCCATGTGATGGCCATAACCAGAACAAATGGTGTTACGTCCTCCCTAATTCACTCACATGATGTGGTATCGAATGTGCCAGTTCCCATGCAGGTTGATGAAGGCATTACCAATGGCCAAGCGGATTCCAGTATTGGGCACCAGTGCGAGATCAGATTTGGGCAGTCCCAGATTCACTATGGTCATTCTGTCGAATAAAACCAAGTACTGAGACAGAGTTGGTAGGAAAAGCACAGTTGGCTATTAACAATGGCGTACATGATAAATGCTAACAAGTGCTATTGTATTTATGTGTGTTTCCTGACCAAAACGTTAGAAGTACCCCTTACCCTGTCAAACTGTACTTGACCTTTCCGATGGGAAACACCTTCTCTGTGCCAGAAATGTCTGGTATCTGAATAGTTTTAAGTTTCTGCTGCAGAGCTGCAATCCCAATCTTTCTGCCTGTGGACAACACATGATAGCAGGGGATTGGGACTGAATTGGCCGGTGTGTAAAGTAAATGCATGAGATGTAGTAGATCACATGACCCAAATACACAGACACCTCTACACTCTCCTCTATACAGTTGTGTTTAAAAGTTTGCATACCCTGGCAGAAATTGTGGAATTTCTGCATTGATTTTGACATATGTTCATGCAATGAAATCTGATTGTTATGTAAGGATACTGATCATATGAAGCCATTAATTATCACCCAAAATGTTTGGCTAATGGCAATTAAAGGTTATTTTCCCACACCTGTGGCATTTTAAATAGCAATTAGTATCTGTGTATAAATAGTTGAGTTTGTTAGCTCTCATATGGATGCACTGAGCAGGCTAGATACTGAGCCACAGGGAGCAGAAAATAACTCTCAAAAGACCTGCGTAATAAGGTACTGGATGTGCATAAATTTAGAAAAGGATATAAAAAGATATCCAAAGCCTTGCAGATGCCAGTCAGTACTGTTCCATCACTTATTTAGAAGTGGAAAATTCAGGGATCTCTTGATACAAAGCCAAGGTCAGGTATACCATAAAGATTTCAGCCAAAAATGACAGAAGAATTGTTCGGGATACAAAGAAAAACCCTCAGGTAACCTCAAGATTTCAGCCAAAAATGACAGAAGAATTGTTCGGGATACAAAGAAAAACCCTCAGGTAACCTCGGGGGACATACAGGCTGCTCTGAAAAAAGACGGTGTGGTTGCTTCAAGGAGCACAATATGACGATATTTTGAAAAAAAAATTATTTGCATGGTCGACTTGCCAGAAAGAGGCCTTTACTGCACCCATGCCACAAAAAAGCGCCGTTACAATATGCCCAACAACACCTTCACATGCCTCACAGCTTCTAGCACACTGTAATTTGGAGTGACGAGGCCCAAATAGAGCTTTTTGGTCACAAAAGTCCATGGGTTACAGACTTCAGTACATAGCGTATTATTATTATTATTACTATTTTTTATTATTGTTTTAAAAATTCTTTATACTGTTGTAATCTTTTTAAGCCCACTGCATAGATGTGTCGAGCCATGTCAAAAGAATTTCTCTGCATAGGATGATGTGATGTTATTCGATGCATATGATAAATAAACAACTTTGACAACCATAAGCGCTATGTATGAATGATGATGAATGATAAATGCAGCATGTTATCGGACAACACTGGCAGACAATTTGCATTCTTCTGCACGAAAACTGTGCATGGGACAAACTTGGACTTTCCAGCATGTCTATGATCCTAAGCAAAAGGCCAAGTTGCCCCTTCAGTGGTTACAATAGAAACAGTTTCTCCAGGGGTATGCAAACCTTTGAGCACAACAACTGCATACTTGTATATATCCTATACCTACCATACTCAAGGCCCTGCTGTGTCAGTTGGACCTTGACACCAGGGTTGGTGCCTAGTGTCAGAGGGACAAGAGCCAGCAGAGCTAGGCAACAGGATGGAAACATCGGCACTGCAGTCTCCTATAGCAACTGAAAAATCAAGACATCCACTCAACAATACAGCTCGATGGTTTGTTGTCATAAGGGTTATAAAACTGTGATGATACATCCTTACAAGGCAGAGACAAAATGTGGTTGAATAGTTCCTTTTGTAAAGACATACATTTCCCTCCATAAGTATTGGGACAGTAAAGTCGAAATTGCTATTTTTGCTGTACACTCAAGGCAAATATTCAATGCGCCCTGGCATTCATTCTATTGCCCAAATCACACCGAATCCGCTAGTTGCGTTGCATATGCTTAGTTTTGATGCAAAGCCCTTCGCCTCATTTACGCATTGTCTAGTGTTTCACAGCGCATGTAAAAATGGAGGAGAAACTTATAAGCGCGGTCGCCGGGTATCCTGACATTTTTGATATAACAGCATATGTCTACAGATACATCAATAAAAAACAATA
>JACXGM010002748.1:0-45253 GCA_016801145.1 Umbra pygmaea | reverse complement strand
AACATATGGAGTCAGATTTATAGATATTATGTATCTACGAGGCAATTAAGATCAATAAGATCATTCTCCACGCTTTCTATTAAGCCATTATTACCTGTTTAACTCAGAACAATTATTAAGGGAAAGGGAAATACATCAATTATTAATGTATTAATTTATTGTGCATATTAAATAATCTCCTAAAAATCCCTTAACTACAGTACTTGAAAAAAGACATCCAGTAGGCAAATCAAACTATACAAACTGGACAATTACTGTATGTACAATAACATCTTAAAAAACACGACATATATAATTGCGTTTTTGAAAACAATTTATTTTATTAGACAGATCAACTATTACTTCATGCTGTGTGTGGAATTCAACCAGCCTGTAGCAGCGGCAGCAAGCCTGAGCGAGACAGGGCTATCACCCCCTCTAATAAGCTTTGCTCCCCCATCTTTTTTGTGACAATTAATGCAGGTTGCTGTAATTAATGAATTAAATCTTTATTTATTGTCTAATGCCCATACAGGACACCAGACTTTCAAAACACTCTGGGCTCAGACAGATGACTCGAGGCTGGGGGGATTGCATGTGTTTAATTGCATTAGATATATTATTGTGGACTATTACATTATTTGTAGTAAATGCGTAAATTAAAGGAAGTGCATTTTTCTGAGGATGAACTCTACTCGTTTTCACAAGTTTTTAGGGAGTGCAACTGACAACTCCCACACAGTGCTTTAAAGCCACAACAGGTGGATTCACCACCATGGCCAGCTCTGCAGCATACTGCATTGTTTGTGATTCCTTAGGCTGTGGAGCTGGTCATGGTGCTGAATCCACCTGTTGTGGCTATAAATTACTGTGTGGGAGTTGTCAGTTTCACTCCCTCAAAACTTGTGACATCTGTGTGATGTGCACATTTTAGAGTGGCCTTTTATTGTGCCCAGCCTAAGGCAAACCTTTGCAATAATCATGGTGTCTAATCAGCATCTTGATATGCCCCACCTGTGAGTTGGATGGATTATTTCAGCAAAGGAGAAGTGCTCACTAACACAAATTTAGACAGATTTGTGAACAATATTTGAGAGAAATAGGCCTTTTGTGTTTATGGTAAAAGTCTTAGATATTTGAGTTCAGCTCATGATAAATGGGGGCAAAAACAAAAGTGGTGCATTCATATTTTTATTTAGTGTATGTATATCACTGGGTATGTGATCTACTGTATATCGTTATTCTTCCTTTTTTAACTATTGTACTTAGCGTTGGATGCCAATTATTTTATTTTTTACATTATTTTGTTATTTATCCAGACACTAGTTGGTGATTATTTTCACTGGGCTATTCAGACAAGAAAACATAACTTAAATGTATAGATTTTGAACCACAATGTTTATTATTTGTAACACAATGACTAACTGAGTGCCAATCAATGCAGGTCTGGGCAAGGGGAGATTGCTGTCACCTTCCTATAAAAAATATGCATGCTTTGAGAGGGCGCAGGCAACACTGATAATTTTTTACACAAAACAAGATATCTGTGCACTGTAGAAAGGTGCGTGTTAATTGCGGTATATGGAAAGGAAGTAACAAAATGTCAATCCCTTAACTGAACTGAAATATCAAAATGCCTTTGTAACATAGGTTAAAGTATGGATGTGCTTTGCCACATAGGATATATATTTTTTCCATTCCATTCGAGCAAAACAAATGTTTGTTTCATGAAATGTGCACATGTAGGGAATGTCATCAATAATCGCATCCTAAATATGATTTTAGCAATACAAAGTGTAGTTATGACTACATGTATAGAAGAATCTGGAGAATATCACAATACTTTAAAGGTCCAAATTAATGCCAGGTCCAAGAACGTTGGTTTGAGAACGCTAATCCAATTTATTTTAATTTCCAGTGGAATTCCAGCTGGTAGTATTTTTTACATTGACGTTATTTTTGGTAGTTTAGGTGTGAATTCTTTAATTGTCCTTTGCATTTTGCGTTTGAGTGCACTGCTAGCATATTTTCGTTTGCCAGATTTATTTACTTAGTAGCCAAGGCATTTTGCCTCGAGAGCTGTCTTTACATGTTCACTTGTTGTACTTGCCAGTATAAGTTTGTTCATTCTCAGTGAATGACCAAGAGGTATTGAGACCCACAATCAAAAACACTAGCAAAAAAAGTTGACACCTAGCTCACATAGCCCAGACCTGCATTCATTGACACTTAGCTAGTCATTGTGTTACAAATCTCCAACTTCCCAGACATGCTGATTAAACAATTGTAGACAGCTGAGCAGGCACACACTATTCATTGTAATACAAATGATTGTGAAAAACATGACCACCTCGATGGCCTCCACACAACCCCCGCAAGACATTATAAGGACAAAAGAATAGTGAAAAATAGAACGATCTCCAGAGGCCCTCCCCACATAGGTGGCCATAATGCAAGGCCCTGCCCATACAGAAATCTAATATATGGCCATATATGGCCATACAGTACATATGAAAAATCTTAACATACATTTGAAAATATATTACCATATATGTTAATTAGAAATTTTAATACAGAAATCTAATATATGGCCTTATTTGGCCATACATATGAAACATCTTAACATATATTTGAAAATATATGAATTCCAAAATGAGGAAATATATGTCACATATTTAAAAATTGCCAATTTGTCTATTTTTCAACATATATGTGCATATATGTAATGATGTTTCCACCATATATGCCGATATCTGACATATATGTATACATAACTATATGGATATATATTAGATTTATGTATGGGACACATTTAAAAAAGATTTTACCAAATATTTCATTGACAGACATGTCATACCCCTACTTATCATCACATATAAAGTACTGTATATAACATCAATATCTCACACATAAGCATTCATTCTTGTTTAAATTTGTAGATTTTTTTTTAATTGACATAAGGCAAGAATAAATGTTGCAGTATTTTTATATTATTTATTTACATAATAGCATATGTACATTGACGGATATTATACATAACATCACTTATAGACTTTGTAAACCATAGGTAAATGCAGATATGAATGTCAAATGTGGAAATGTTTTTGTATATTTCAACATATATGTACATATATGTGATGATGTTTCCACCATATATGCCGATTTAGGACATATGTTATATACACATATGGCCATATTTTTTTATTTCTGTATGAGTGGTCTCTGCATGTGCTAATCAACTTACTGTACTTATGAAAATGTCATTTGTTAAAAGTAGGACACGTTTTCACTGAAGTTTGCTCAAAAATTTACAGTAAGAACAGAGAAACAAGTTTTTACATACATGAGAATGAACAAATGCACAAAGATACCTTCTATTGGCTCTGCTCCAGTTTCGTCGCCTCTGATTTCATCACCTCACACTACTAACTATGTTTGCAAATGTATACAACGTACCGTATTTTACAAATATGTTGTGTTTAAGTGTCTTTACAAGTGATAATGTAACTATATAATATAATAATATATTTTGATACAAAAGGTAACATTCTGTTTGCCTGTCAAACCTCTTGAAACAGTTCTCCTTTATTCTCTGAAGACCATCATGAAAAAAAATATCTCAGTCCATTAGGCTTCTGGATCAATAACCTTGTGGAGATGTTTAATATCATAACATGGCCTCATCTCATGCACTTTAAACTGAGAGGAAGAAAATGAGAGGGAGTGGGAGTGGGAGTGGAGCGGTCAGATTAGCTGCCTCTGGTCTGCTAAACAGGATTTACTTCTGTTGCAAAAATTATATTATTCCCTAAATTTTTTGAGATGATTGATGTTTACAACAAAGGTTGTCTATGTGTGAGGTGAAATAGATTCCATTTGAATGGTTTGCTTTCATGTGATTAGAATTCACACAGGATACAGAAAATCTTGATTCTGATGAATTCTTCCATATGCAAACCAGCTACCAAAACAAACTCATCAATTTCACATCAACTTTCATTTAGCTTAATGGCCAGTCATTAACAAAACCAATCGCCTCCCACTTTCATTTCCCTGCTGTGTTTCCCTGAGGCTTTTAATAGAACGCACAGAAACAGACACACACACAACACCTCGACTACCAAACAAACTCAGTATATTTGTATATACCAGCATGTGTGTTGGGAAAGTACTATTAAAACCTAATGTGGATTGAGAGCACACCAGTACCTGGGATACTTTTCAAACCCCAGATAAATTACTTTGATATTATAGTTATATTGGATAACAGATCAAGAGATTGTTACCTTGATCTTCCATGCTTTGGCCATAAAATAGACTAGGACTGATACACATCTCAAGGTACATCTCAATGCATTTCCATAATGTGACACCTCTGAGCTACACACTGAACAGAGCCATAGTATTTTCATTCTCTGGCTCATCTTCAATCACTCCTGGTGACCATATCAAAGAGGTTGCCGTGAATAAATACATCTTTAAGTGGGGTTTAAGGGCCTTTGTGTGCGTGCAGTGATCTCCCCATGTAAGCAGTAGGATTGCTCAAGGGCAGAAAAGTGCTCCATCGCCTTTGTTGTCCATTGTAACCGGAAACAAAAATGGAGGCTCTTCAGTTAGCTGTCAGGCATATTTTGGACAAATGTGTTTTTTTTTCCCTTGAATGGTGTGAAACAAAATTACGTTCAAATGAGGAACTCACAGGTAATTGCATACATTTTTAAGCAGTTTTCTAGAGGCATTAATTTAGATACATTCATAGCAATGAGCTGATGATTCATGTTTTTTCCTGTAATAGAAACATGTTCCTTCTCTGTAGCACACTGTTTATTATGATAGAAAAGATCACATTGCAAATCAAACAATAGGCTAGAAGCTAAACATTTTAAAAGTTAAAGGTGATGACTCCTACGTGTTCCACTAAAGACATGACAAACTGGGTCTATGGAGGGTCTAGTGTATGCAGATTTTTGCTCTTACCTTGTCCCTGACAGATTGTCCCTGACAGTGAAGCCACAAAACGCACAACCTTGAGGCGGATGGGCTACAACAGCAGAAGACCCCACCGGGTACCACTCATCTCCACTACAAATAGGAAAAAGAGGCTACAATTTGCAAGAGCTCACCAAAATTGGACAGTTGAACACTGGAAAAATGTTGCCTGGTCTGTTGAGACATTCAGGTTGTAGAGTCAGAATTTGGCGTAAACAGAATGAGAACATTGATCCATCATGCCTTGTTACCACTGTGCAGGCTGGTGGTGGTGGTGGTGTAATGGTGTGGGGGATGTTTTCTTGTCACACTTTAGGCCCCTTAGGGATAATTGGGCATCGTTTAAATGCCACGGCCTACCTGAGCATTGTTTCTGACCATGTCCATCCTTTTATGGCCACCATGTACCCATCCTCTGACGGCTACTTCCAGCAGGATAATGCACCATGTCACAAAGCTAGAATCATTTCAAATTGGTTTCTTGAACATGACAATGAGTTCCCTGTACTAAAACGGCCCCCACAGTCACCAGATCTCAACCCAATAGAGCATCTTTGGGATGTGGTGGAGCGGGAGCATTGTGCCCTGGATGTGCATCCCACAAATCTATGGGATATATCCTATCAATATGGGCCAACATTTCTAAAGAATGCTTTCAGCATCTTGTTGAATCAATGCCACTTAGATTTAAGGCAGTTCTGAAGGCAAAAGGGGGTCAAACACAGTATTAGTATGGTGTTCCTAATAATCGTTTAGGTGAGTATATAGTAAGGTATAGTAATTTACCCACTCAGCTAGCTACTAAATACAGCTGGCACACTACACATACAGTACAATAACATTACCACAGACACGATGTGTGCTCCATTATTAAGGTACAGACAATAGGTTTAATAAACTTACTCATCTGTTAATTGACCTCTTGCTATCTCTCTTTCCATGTGTGCTGGAAAACGTCAGTGATTCAGTGACCCATATGTGGTTGTCAGTCATTTTTGGTTCAATCCTTACAAGTAAAGCTTGTCCACGATCACATTCATGCTTTTTTCTTCAGTAGTCATGGATGGACATATTCCCAAAGAAGCACTTAGATAATTAGAATTTAACCGCGTTTCAACTGGATTATCTATAGAACATGCTGCCTTGTTGAAGCTGAATATCAAACTCCATTTGTTGTAAATGTTCTTCGATGTATTCGGGCGCAAACATGTATGGTTGGATGTCACTTAGAATGTAAAAGCAAGTTGTAAAATTCCTCATCTGCAAATCCTAGGTTAGTAGCAATTGTGTTACCAGCGATTTTGGTTACGAACTGTTTCACAGAATCCAGAGAACATGCCGGGTGGGCAGGGCTTGGAACAAGGAAGCCAACATTGTAGTTCTATATATGCTGAAAAAATCATACCACCTCGTCTGTTTAGAATTAAAACGGCTGATCGAAACGTCATGGAAAGACAAGCTATACCTTAAAAAATCAAGGACAACCGAGGCTTTAAGGAGTAAGGTTTGAAAGCCAGATCAGCATAACAGGGATGCTTATTTTCGCAACAGCATACATGCCTATATTCATTTTTCCCCACAGTCCATTCATATCACAGGGTGACGTCAGAGTATGAAGTTTCCCCGCAAAATTTCAAATCTTGCTCTCTCACTAGCCAAGCATGGGTGAAACATATCTCATTGTTCTACAAATGTCTGGGAAAAACTACTAGCACCTTCAGATAGCTGTAGGGTGAAGTTTCCCTTTAACTTGGAGTCCCAGTCTCTGTCACAATAATCATATATGTGATGTTTTAGGCCTATTGCCAGGCATCTATTTAAAATGTAGGCAATGGCACATAAAGAAGTTTCTCAGCTTGCACTCTAGTAACATTTGTGTGGTCCAGGTAGCTTTGCATAAAAAATGGTTGTCATTCGCAAGGCTACTTTCACTTTTATACTTTAAGTAAATTGCCAAGCCTGTACTTTGTTACTTTTACTTGAGTAAAGAAGTTAAAATCAGTACTTCTACTTTTACCAGAGTATTTTCAACACAAGTATCTGTATTTCTACTTGAGTATGGGAAGTGAGTACTTTTGCCATCTCTGCCTATTACACAACCATAGAAAGAGTTCTTAACCCTCCAGGGTCTTGGGGGGCTTTAGTCCGCCTGGAACACAGTTGACTTTTTGGCCTCTAGAAAGGTCAGACTTTGACCGACAGTGAAGTGCCTTATGGTTTTGGATTCAGAAGACCCATGGTTACAACATGGATGAATGAAATCCAACGTCCTGGGTCATTGAATTTTATTTTTTATTAAATATTTATCCCAAAAAACTAAAGAATGTATGTATTTTTTGTTGTTTTGCATGTTATCTATAATGAATAAGGCTTTTTATTGCTTAGTTTTAAAGCCCCCAGGGGGTCCTGGACCAGTGTGCAATGTTTGGAGGCCATAAAATCAAGTCAACATCCAAATGCTACAGATACTAGATTTCTATACGTTATTAAAATCCAGATAAATTCCAACTCCAAAAATGGTTGTTTTACGCAGGATGATGTCCTACATCATTGTAAATTTGTTATTTTTTGTCATTTTCACTTCCTACTTCCTGTCTGTGATATTTTTAGTCAAAAAGAAAGACCATCGTCGGCTTTGAGGCGCGATATCTCCGGCTGTGAGTAACCCACAGAGATGCGCCACCACTCATTATTCTCCCCTTTCCAAAGGTACCAAGCTTTAGTTCCTAGGATGTACGGTTCATGAGATAATTGCGTTTGACTGAGTTATTTTAATCAAAATAAATTGTAGGCTATAGAGTTCCAGTAGTAGCCTATTCTACCTGGCAGAACTTTGAGGGGGAATATCTTAGAATTTCTGTTATGTATGTCAACAGTTAAAGCATCATACAAGTCCCATGTTTTCCTCCAATTACAGTGATTGACATGCCATTTGAAAGCTCATCATAAGCCTTTTGTCATCATAAGCCCAGATATAGATGGTGGGTCACATTTTATCCAAATAAATGGACTGTGATGAGTGAAAAGGATAGTACTTCTAGAAAACTGCAACAACGCCAAAATAGATGCACATAGAACACGACAATAAACTATAAATTAACAAACACACACAGGGACTATAATCAAAACAAATGACAGTAAATGAAGCTGTGGGTGTTTGACAAAGAAGTTGAGTGATCTATTGGTTAATGAACTAGAATGAAATGTCTGGGTATTCAGAACAGAAAACATTACACCTTAAGACAAACATTCAAATTTAGGGCCCTATCTTGCACCCGGCGCAACACAGGGCAAAGCCCGAACGCAAGTGTCTTTGCTAGTTTAAGAGCGACGCAGCTGTCAATTTCTCGTCCAGCGCCTGCATCGTTTCAATAGCAAATGCACTTGCGCCCATATTTGCGCCCCTGGGCATCCTGGTCTAGCAGGGAGGTGTGTTCATTATAATTCTGGGTGTATTGCTATCTTGAGGCATCGAAAAGTGATTGTGCCATTGACCAAAAAATCCTGGGCTAAAGTCAATGGCGCAGCATGTCATTGCTTTTTTAACAGAAAATTAGTCAAATGCATCTAGGCTTATGCACAGCGCATGCACCCTAACAGGGAAGAGCAGCAGCGCGCGAACATGCAAAAGAATACAAATAAAAATATTACGGTGCAAATCCGGCATCATAATAACAATGTGCGAAAGGTACAAATGTGCCTGGATCTTAAAGGGAATGGGAGATGAATCTCTGATTGGTTTATTACATGTTATGCCCAAAACACACCTATGACAATTAGTACAACCCTGTTAGACCATGCGCCCGGTGCATGGACCCTTTTATCCGCTGTCAAACTAGCCAAAGTGGATTTGGACACGCCCAAAGCGCACTTGCTCCAAGTGCTTCGCGTCATGCGCTTAGATCGTTAAAATAGGGCCCTTAATGTTAAAAGCAACATGTAACAGACATTTAAATTGTCAAATAGGCACTGAAATGTCAATCTCAACTTTACTGTAAAGTATTTCATGAGTGGGAATCATGCTATTCAATCCTTGTTTTACCTAACTAAGACTAAACCTGTTTACTTGATGACAGATTTGTTTAATAAAGTTAGCTAGGACGCTTCTATAATAGAGCCTTATAGACAAACAACAACCAATGTCGGGACCTTCTTCAAATCAAGGAGTTCATGATAGATAGCAGTGTAAGATGCAATTTGGGGATGGTTAGAGTCACTCGTCTATTTTTTGCCACTGCTATTGTGGAGCTGAAGGGTGGTCTCAGTCTGGCTAGACTGGAGGTTCTAGCCACCGGACAGATTAAAGAGCAGCAATGAGACCAAACCTAACTTGACAGTTTATGTGATTCAGGCATGACACCTTCTTCATCTGTGACCAGGGGTGTAGCACAAGATCCTGGGCCCTATGCATAGGCAGTCCTGATGGGCCCCCATATTATATATGTATATATAATATATTCCAGACCGTTCAAGGGCTCTCTCTCCCCTTGGGCCCTGGTAATCAGTGTTGGTTTTACCCCCAGTCCGACGCCCCTGTCTGTGACTATGCCTGTTCACTGTGTTGGGGATCACAGGTGTGCTCTACTTCTAATACTGGGGGCATTCATATTAGAATTAACTGTTAATCAGGCATGCAGTGAGGGTGCCAGGAACAGACCATCAGTTTAAGTAAAATTCAGCAATTTTTATTACTGGGTGAATGATTGTGGTAGTGCAAATAATAAAGTGTAAATATAGATGCAAATCTGTGTTAGCTGACACAACTGGGGCACAAACTGGATGCAATTTTTTGATGAACTGTTTTTAGATGAAGGCTGCAATGGGATTTTCAGAGCAATCTGATTGGACAATAGAGAGATGTTGACTAAGATGTTTACATGCACGAGTATGCATGCAGGTAATGCTACAGTTGATGTAACATGCAATCAGACAGAGAACCAAATATTTTGTGTTTAATTAGGACACTAAATAGAATATTATGATCTCTACACACGGAGGGGCATAATGAATTGCCACCGCTCTGAACCAAAAAATACCATGCAGGAAATAGGAACAGGGTTTGTTTACTGATGAGAAAGATAAAACTAGATTACAATAATTCCATTTCTAAATAAGAACATTGTGGCTATATATCATTTGGAAAGACTTGGGCTTTTAGCCCAATATCAAAGGTCATCCATGGTGGTGGTAATGTGATAATATGAATACTTTGCTTCATAAGTAATATTGGACTTAGTGATATTAAATGGAAAACATAAATGATGCTCTATATCAGGTCTTCGAAAAGACCATTTCAGATAACCTCGTATGATCTGTCTCTGTACCAGTCCCGGGTCAACAAGGCAATCAAAAAACAACAATCATGTCTACCTCAGAATGTCTGAAAAGTAATACATTTAGCATTATGGAATTGGCCTAGTCAATAGACAGACAGTAACTTAATTGAGAATTTGTGTCAGGACCTGAAACAAGCAGTTGCTGCTGAAAACTTAATGCATTTGTTTAGTTTTGCATGGAAGAGTGGGCAAATATTCTTCCACAGGGATTTGAGAAATCAACAGCTAAATATTTATTTATTTTTACTTTTTTTCCTAGGTGGGCCGATTGAGAACAGATTGTCATCTGTTTAGGCGACCTGGCAACAATGAAGCGCAAATGGTACAAGACAACATAAAGTTACATATAATGTATACAAATATACAAAATACACAATGCATTTCAGAACAGCCATTGATCATTCAGAACAGCCATTGGGGCGCAGATGGCTCAGTGGGTAGGGAGTCAGACTTGTAGTTAGAAGGTTGTCAGTTCAATTCCCGACTGAGCCAGATGTCATTGTGTCCTTGGGCAAGACACTTTACCCTAATTGCTCCCAGGTCGTTGCTGTAAATGAGAAATTGTTCTTAGTTGACTTACCTGGTTAAATAAAGATGAAAAAATGACCTCTTACTAAAAAGTAAGAGGTAAGCATTACCTGACTTTATTTATTATATAAAGTAAATTATATACAATATTAGTATTTGTTTACTCTTGTTCCCTTCCTTAAATTACACGTTTTGTTTAAAAATAATATATCATTCACTGACAAAAAAACAATTGCAAAAATTTGAACGGGGACAGTTAACTTTTCACTGTCACCATTTTATAAATGTTGACATGTAATATAAGACACAATGGCCCTCATTTATCAAACATGCGTAGAAACCAGTGTAGATCTGAGCGCAGAAATCTTTCACAAACCGTTTGTATCACTCCAATTCCAGTATACGAATGAATCGGTGTTGATATATCAGAAGGTTGAAATCAATCGTAATTTAAATATCATGGCCATGGCCATGTATATTCACGGGTTAGAGGCCTCGCCCTTAGAATTTACGGCATGGATAAGCGACATCCAGCAAAAAATAATAATTTCACTGAGATAGAGATGCTCAGGTCTCAGGTGGAGGCCAATAGCTTGGTTGTATTTGGAGGCTTAAAATCCGGCATCAATGGATCAAGGAATTATGCGGTGTGGACTGAGGTTACTGCTACAGTCATTGAAAGCGATAAACGAGAACCTGAAGTGCATTTCAAATAAATGAATTATTTTCTCTAAACATTCCACATCGTATTTTTTTAGGTAGCTTTCTTACCCAAAGTTAGCACTTACTATATTAGAAGCGTAGAATTAGATCCTGTCTCCTTCGTAGAGCCCCCAATGGTGGCTGTTGTGGCCATGGATCTTCATTAAATGGCACCCCGTTCTCCAGTGCAATATTGTGGAGAACTCTGCATACCATAATTATAACTTTTATAATAATTTTACGCCGGCATAACTCACCGAGGAGATGACTCCAGCCATGCCCAGGCCACCGGGATACCATATTTAGAACAAACATCCTGGCATCACATATGATCTAAACGTTAATTGAATTAAAGTTTTTTCGATTGATAAATGCGTAATCATTCATCGATGGTGGCTAAAAACTCACATGTGTACAATCAATCGCCCGCCCCAATCACACTTGTAGAACCAGCAATCTCATAAAATTGTCTTTTAATCACTATTTGCTTAGCATCATCATATGGGAATTGCATATACCTAGCAGAAAGGAACTTGATAGGCGCCAAAACTGCTGGCATACTTTGACCTATTCCCGATCTCCCGCTGAAAGGTCCCGGTGGCCAAAAAACCCAACGTAGAGAGGGCGCATTAAGGTCCTCGAACAGAGCCAGATATGCCATCACTTCAACTTCAGGACTACCAAAGTGCTTATTTAAATAGGCAACTAAATAAACATTTCACCAATCACATTATAAACCGATTAATACAGTGGGGAGAACAAGTATTTGATACACTGCCGATTTTGCAGGTTTTCTTACTTACAAAGCATGTCATTTTTATCATAGCTACACTTCAACTGTGAGAGACGGAATCCAAAACAAAAATCAGACAATCACATTGTATGATTTTTAAATAATGAATTTGCATTTTATTGCATGACATAGGAATTTGACACATCAGAAAAGCAGAACTCAATATTTGGTACAGAAACCTTTGTTTGCAATTACAAAGATCATACATTTCCTGTTCTTGACCAGGTTTGTATAGACTATATAGTCATTCAGGTTTTGGGGCTATCCCTGGGCAATATGGACTTTCAGCTCCCTCCAAAGATTTTCTATTGTGTTCAGGTCTGGAGACTGGCTAGTCCACTCCAGGATCGTAAGATGCTTCTTACGGAGCCACTCCTTAGTTGCCCTGGCTGTGTGTTTCGGGTCGTTGTCATGCTGGAAGACCCAGCCACGACCCATCTTCAATGCTCTTACTGAGGGAAGAAGGTTGTTGGCCTAGATCTCGCGATACATGGCCCCATCCATCCTCCCCTCAATATGGTGTAGTCGTCCTGTCCCCTTTGCAGAAAAGCATCCCCAAAGAATGATGTTTCCACCTTAAAACCTGCAAAATCGGCAGTGTATGAAATACTTGTTCTCTCCACTGTATTTATTTTAATTTTTTGATTGAAACTGTTGTATGCCTAATTAAGCCCTCCTGTTATAGGCCATCTCAAAGTGAAAGGGAACAAAATAAACCACTTAATAGCAATGTGCTGTATACAATTAATTTGTCATTCTGAAATGTAACTTGCAATATGGGGTAGTTGCGATGCACACACATTCACCATCCCTGGTACAACAATTTAATGAACCGGGTGGTTAAAGGTTACCATGAACCACCGCAAGTCACACTGGAGAACTTGGGTATACGAGGTCAGACCAGACATGGGATTTTATCACAGCCTATGCTCAAATTCAAATTGATAAATGCCTTGCTTTGCGTAGGAATCGGCACACGCCCGTCCCTGTTTTAGGTCATAGGCACGTTTCATAAATGAGGGCCAGTGTTCCTAAATATTATGGTAAAATCTATAGATATTTTCCAATTGTATAAATTATAAATATTTCACATTACTATGGCCAAAACAAACAATTTAAATAATCCATGGATATACAGTTGCAATCAAAATTATTCAACTCCCATTGAAAATCAGGTTTATTTTCAAAAGTTTGACTTCAATGAACAAATCAAACAAAAACAATTAAGATAGCGCAACACAACGATGGTTTCCCCAAATTCAACTGCAAATGCCACTGACAATAACTTCTCCAGTCTCAAAATTATTCAACCTCTTCACAGCCAGCATCTTTATTAGAGCACCCTTTTGCTGTTATGTCCTGTTGCAAACGAGATGTATATCCAGGCACCAACCTCTGGCAGTGTTCCTGAGGAATCTTAGCCCATTCCTTATGAGCTCTGGCCTCCAGTTCAGTAATATTCTTGGGTTTTCCTGCTGCAACCATCTTCTTCAAATCCCACCAGAGATTTTCTTATGGTTGAGCATATTGGAGCCGACCTTCCTTGTGCTTTTGGGTCAGTAGAGGTGTACGTCTGGCATGGAAACATTCTGTGTTTAGTACATGCCTTACAGTGCTCACTGAAACCTCAGTGCCTGTTGCCACAAAGTCTTGCTGCATGTATTTTGCAGTCACTCAAGAGTTTTTCACAACCTTCCATCTCAGAAATATGGTTGCAGCAGTTGATAGCTTCCTATTCCTGCCCCGTCCAGATAGTGTAACCACCATTCCCTTAACTTTAAACTTCCAACAGTGTCTCAGGGAATATTCTGTGCCTTCACAAACTTTTCATATCCTGTTCCTTGTTTGTGAATGCCAATTATATCTTCTCTTAACTTTTGGGACCATTCTTTTGACTTGTCATGTTTCTCTCATGCAGTCAAAGGTGACACTCAACAAACCCCTAGCCAGTTCAGGTATTTCATGTGTTCTTGAAACAATACCTGTTTTGAATATGTGTGATGTTTTTAGGGATTCTGTGAAGGGGATGAATAATTTTCTAACTGAAGAAGTCATAATGAGTTGCATTTCCAGTTGGTTTTAGGGGAACCACTGAATGCATTCATTGTGTGGAAGTATTTCCAATGCTTTTGTTTGATTTGTTCATTGTAAACAGCTGGAAGTCTGTACACTTTTACAATAAAGCCAGGTTTCCAAACACAGTGAGATGCTGTGGTTCGATGAGTCTGATTTTGAGGCTACAATGTTTCCAGATAGGGATGCAAAACTCCATATCTTAGCCTACCAAACACCCTGAGAGGGGATGCTGAGGACAGCAAGAAACACTTTCTGCTCTCACTGTTTGTTTGCACAAGGTTTGTACATGTGCAGAGTGTATGTGTGAAGCACATTTTCATCTCAGGTATGTACAACAAGCAATGTGTGCATTTATGATCCGCTCCAGGTCATCACATCTAGCCTCCCAGCTAGACGCACTAATTGAGTTGGCTGCTAACAGGGGGATCATGTAGCTTCTTCCAGTCATTGGGTAGAAGTGTAATAAATAAAACAGATGATCACATTCAGACAACTACCCACCTGAACCAACAACCTGGCATGCACAAAAAGCAAGTAAGGTCCATGAATTGAATGTAAACAACAAAACAAAAAGCATTGGTTGTTTTAAAGCATAAGGTTATAAGGTGGTGCAAGACTCCAAACAACACTTTACAACCATTGGTTCTTTGGTATGTTCACAAGCCTTCCTTACTTTGATTAATGCACAGGACCAAGCAAAGTGGCAGCTAACAGAGTTTGAGCATTAGCGTTGTAGCATGGTTTGTAAATAACACTTTAATAAGCTTTTGTTAAAATGGATAGAAAGGGAGTGATAGGGAGAGATAAAAAGAATGAGAGTAGTGCATCCTTTGTGACCAAACGGAAAAGGGACAGTTGAAAACCTTTTGGTCGGTGGTTCTACAGTCAACTTAAACCATAATGTTGTAATGCAAATGTTAGGTGTCAGAGGGGAGACATTTCCTGCTTGCCAGAAGGTATTTTAAAGACCTTTACCTCCTCACCACAACACTGTTTTATCTTGTCAGGATGCATCCACTCACCATGGCAACTCATTAATATTACAGGTGACTGATGAGGACCGACAGAGGGGAACATGGGGGGAAAAGCCAACAGGATTACCTGCATGTCTGAGTAGCATTCTCCATAGAGGAACATTTCCAGACACAGAACACTCACGCACTGTTTGAGACTCCCTCTTGCCACTGTCACGAAGTTCTGGTCTAGAATGGTACACTATACAGTAAGAAGACAAGAGGATTCTATGTAAAACTTTATTTATCCGACCGTGAAGAATCTTCCAGAAAGCTTTCTGTAAGTCTCCCTCCCTTCATACCACATGCCTCCACTGTTTACCTGCCTTAAGGTACTTTTCCTGAATCGTACCTTCTCATAGTATGCCATGGAATGAATGGAAGCGCTGAAGCTAGAATCACATCCATTAATGCCCATTGCTGCTCACGGAAGTCCAGTATCCTTGTCTGAATTTAGTCTGGCCAAGGTTGGCCCATTGTCCGAGATTGAAAAACAATTACAGTACTCTAAAGACACTGGTGTGCAGTGACTAAGTAAATTTCATGGTTAGCATGTTTGGGACTACGAGAGAAATAGAAATACTGTACCCATTGTACTGTGTCATTTCCCCACATCAGGTTTTTTTGAAGGGCTTTTATTTTGTATGTTAACTCTGATTTTCCACCACAGAGTCCCCCTGCCTGCTTTCCTCGATTAAAAGCAGCAATAATGATGAGACAATTAGCTAGCTAATTTCAATTAGCAATCTTGATGGGTCATTAGCAGCTGCCTTTTCATAATGATCACCTGAGGCATACAAACAGTAGAGTGATGTACCCTGCAGTTGTGTGATAGGGTATTGTAATTTAAAAACAGGTATTACACAAAAAGAAATAATTAGTGATAGGTCAGGTAATTACACTAAATCTCAGTGGAAAAAGTGACATAAAATTGTTTCACTAATAAGGCAAAGCCTCTCAAATATAGTAAGTTTCCCCTTGTTGGAAGTGGAGTTCTTATTAACTGTGTAATCTTGTGATCATCTTTCTCTGCACTGCCACTCTAGATCGACTGCTTCGTTTTCAATCTTGTTCCCTTTTCTTCTCACTTATTACTTCATGTTATCTTTCTCTATCTCTCTGGAATCCAACTAATTCCACAGTGTCAGTTAATTGAATATTGATTTGTTTGTTTCAGTTTTTTTCTGCAAAGAAATGCAATTAAAATCTTAGCACTACAATTTACCATACAGGTCTAAGAAGCTTCATCAGCGCCCGTAACCCTTAATAGCATTTCTCTGCTAAACACTGCTGTCCTGCTGCTAACCCTAAACACGCAGACAAATAATGAATCCACTTTAGAGAATGTGGCATAAAAGAACAAGGCTTTTACACATTATTTTGTTAATCACAAAAGTTACAGACTGCATCTTTAAGTATGTATATCTTGAAACACCCAACTGGTTTTAATTTGAAAAGCCAATAGAAGAAAGCAATATGCACAGTAACTAAATATTCTATCTCCCTACATTAAATTCCAAGTCTGTATAGATGTGCTCTAAATCCCATATTTAAAGTCTACATTTTTTATTTTTTATGTAGGAAAAGACAAAAACCCTATCACCATCAAAAATGAACCAGCATGAGATGGCTCCAGTTTAGTAATGTAATTAAATTATTAATGCATCTGAGAACATTATATGAACAGGAGAAACACATTACCTAATTAAAAAATGATAAATAGCAATAGGTTTTAGTTTACATTGTGTGTGTACTGACAGCAGGGTCGGACTGGGACTGAAAAACTGCCCGGGACTTTAAAACGCAGACCGGCCCATTGAAAACATCTGGAATGTGATCAAGAGGAAGCTAGTTGGTGAATGTAATCATCCCATGCATGATCTGACTAATGGCTTCCATGTTGGATTCGCAGTGCAAAAGATAATTGCCGACTGGGCGACGTGGTTGGATGACGTTGTTTGTCTTTATTATTTTTTACACACCACCCTTTAGTCCTTTTCTCTTTCCTCTCCATTCCTTTGGAGAAGAAACAATAATAAAGTTAATAGAGCTTAATGTGCCACATTTCCACGGGATTCAACTGGAAACACTGCACTGACTCACTCCACTCCCACTCTAATTAATTGCTTGAACCCAGAAAACAACGATGTATCAACCACTTGCGGTCTGTAAAATTGAATGTACTGTTCTGATGCCCACATGCAACAAGCACGCACACAAGCACTCCTACAAGCAAGACACTTGGGGCAAATATAGCGGGGCTATGCAAATTTTACAGTCGTGAATTTATATGTATTTGAGTACCCGGACACAATAGACAGGTGAACTGTTCAAGTTTATTTTACACGTGGTGCGTCAACCAAGGCAGCCGTTATGGTAATAAATCCCTTGATTCTCCCAATGGCCGTTCTGACAATGACCATTCATGACAGAGAAGTTAAAAGATTATTGTGGGCTTAAAAGGAACATTCCTGACTCATAAACACCACAAAATCATTGTGCTGGACATGTTTCTTACATGACAGTCACTAAAAATAGTCACTTAATCAGTAATTCCCAACTTTTAAAAATGTTTTATTTATTGTAGTGATTTTTGAAAACTACATAGAACAGCTAGATTAAGGTTGTGGCATTCAAATGACTTCCTGATCTTTATTTGTCCCGCCCTTGAATCGAGTTCATTGGAGAATAAAGCTTCCCTAGTGAGTTCAACAATACTATGGATTGCATTCTTCCATTAAATGCGTAGCTAAATAATATACAGTAGTTTCAGAGGGATTTGTTTTCTACAATGGCTAGTGCAAGTGACAAAATACCCAAAGAGCTGGATGATTTCAACTTTGATGAAGTATTAATGAATGGCAATATCCAAAAAAACTGTATTATATAGGCAGACTTACGATATAAACAAAGTTATGGTCGTTTTTTTTATTGAATCTCCATTCTACTGGAGATTCAATAAGAATAGGCCAATTATTTCCAATTTAAAGTAATAAGGGAAAGTTTAGATCAGGGATTATATGCTAGGTTAGTGAGGTTTATGATAGGGTAAAGTGAGGTTAAGGTTAGGGTAAGGGGTAAACTTTTTTACGTTTCGTAAACTTACACGGCATACTTTTCCATGCCTCCAGAAACGTCACATGCGGACGTACTGTATGTTTTTTTTTATGATTTTGTACATATCACCATGAGAACAGCCTGTGTGTCACGGTTCAGGATATTTAGGAGGCAGGCGCGTCTTCACCAAAAGTATGATTTCATTTAGAACACATATAGAACTGGACAGAAACAATGAACCACACGGGACTAACAAACACTCAGAACTAAATACCCAACTAATGAGGGAAGGGTGTGCAGGTGGGGACTTAATCTACAGAACTGATAGGCTCACCAAAACATGTGATGGGATCATGTGACACAATCATGGGAACACATAACCAAAACAAAACACACAGGACAGAAACCACTACAAGGTGAACACAGAACAAGCACACAGACACTAGGGACAATGTGACACAGACTATAAAGGGAGAACTAAAACCCCATGCACAGCACTGAAAGAACACACTGAAGAACCAACTAAACAATAAATAAATGAAAGTAACAAAACACTCAAGAGTCCATACTCAGTTCAAATATCACAGCCCACATTGGGCTGAATGTGACACTGTGTATGAAATTAGGTTTATAAGGTTCATGTGCAATTCTCAAAAAGTAGGATGTTCTATTCTGACAATGACAAAGCAACAATAGGTGGACCTTTGCACCTAATATGTGTGTAGGGTCTCATCCTGCACTCCTGACAGTACTCCCCGTTCCTCACCACACTTCTGCCCAGGCCAATGCTGTAAATGAGAAGCTGTTCTTAGTCATCTTGCATGGTAAAATAGAGGTAAAACTTAACTAAGAAACAAAGCATATGGAGCATGGTCTAACCTTTACATGGTCAATTTTAATACATATTCGGATAGTGTGCTATCATTTCTTTTTTAAATTTGGAGGCCTGAGAAAACAACTATGTTTTGATAGTGCTAATATACTGTATATTTTGAATGCAAATGTGTTCATTTAATTGTACAATTACTATAATAATAGTGCTGTATATTGTAAGATTGGCCTGTTTTTTCTTACTGTCTGGTTATAGATGTGTCATCTAAAAGCTTGTCATCTAAAAACATTTTGAAAACCAGTATTACAAAAAGTCTGAATCAGTAATCCCAATCTTCTCATCTGTATGTTTAATTGGTTGACTAATAACCAAACATTTGACCAATACTGCATGTACCAGTAGGCTTAAATAAACAGGAGCATTCTGTGGTAAGCCATGTCAAAACACATTTGGATTGTTATGTGGGTTGAATGGTTTTTAAGCTTTGATGATGTTAATGGGGCGCGTCGTTTAAAGAGAAAAACAATGCCAATCTCTTTACACTCCCAGGAACAGAATAGACATAGTGTCGTAAAAAATACATACATTAAAGATTATGGACTTCATAGTAAGCACATCTATTGCTGAGAAAATGTGTAAGCATTACATTGGCTAGGTACTAGCTATTTGCATGTGCAATTCCCAAAGCTTCCTCATCAATGTGCTAAGCCAGCACATAGGTCATGATTCATTGCATTTGAAATGTTGATATCTAACTAGCAGAAGACACCACCTTGAAAAATGAGGGCTCATCCACTTAATTATTAATGCCTCTTGTCAACAACATCAAATCCTCTTATCCATTCTGAATCAAGAGGACCTAGAGTTAGGTGTCAGCCATGCTACCCCATGTGTAGTACAGTAGTAAACCTACAACTACACGCTCACACAGAACTGTTATTAACCTGTGTTAAATTGTAGTGAGTCACATGATTTCAGGACTCATCAGTTTCTGTAGGTTTCTGTAAGTTTCTCAACAATGATTACCAATGAGCTTTCAAAAGAATTAAGTGACAAAGTTATGGATGGGTATAAAAAAAGGCCTTTAATATACCTTGGATCATGATTATTAGGGATTGAAAGGCATAACAAATCACCAAGACCCTTTTAAATCAGCCCACCTCTCCAAGCTGGATGACCATGAGCGTAACAGAGAGAGTTCCTGGAAAGCAGCAAAGCCCACGAGGTATGGGCCAGAAAGATATCAAACAACGATATCTACATACATACACATAGTAACACACACAGACAGACAGACAGACAGACACACACACACACACACAGACACACACACAGTTGTGTACAGCTAACCTTGTGGAGACCAGAAAACATAAAGATCCATGTTACCTAACCTTAACCCTACTCCTAACCATAACCTAACCCTTACCTTAAACTAACCCTAACCTTAATAACATAACATTAATGTCTAAACTTAACCTTAAATCTAACCTAGGATGCCTGAACCCTAAATTGAAACCCTTAACTTAATTGTAGCCTTGGCTCTAAACATAACCCCTAAAGAAATTGACTTTGTCCTTATGGGGACCGGCAAAAGGTCCTAATATGGGCATTTTGTCAAGTATTACTATCCTTGTTAAGACGTCTGGTCCTAATACGATCTGTTAAACCTAAACACACACATAGACACATACACACAGATAGACAAAAACACACACACACACACACAATACTTTATAAGTGACATAATAATCTGCAGAGACATGACTTGCCGTGTACATTACTCATCGAAGATTGTTGTGTGACTAAAATTGCTACTCTAAATGTTTGTTCAGAAAAGAAACCTAATGGCACAAATATCTGTTAGAACATAAATACAGAGAGCTGTACTCATGTGTATTATCCAGACAGTGGTTACTTAAGGACAAAGTATATATATATATTTGAAGCAATGTTATTTTAGAGCAGGGCGGCCCAAACCTGTTCCTGAAGATCTATCATCCTGTAGGTTCTCTTCAACCCTAATGTAGCACACCTGATACTAATCATTAGCTAGATGAAAAGCTAAATTAGATTGATTTATATGCTTGTTCACCATCCCTGGCCTCAAACCCTACCAGATTACATTAGCTATTGGCTAGTCTTATGGCTCAGGCTGGGAATGTTGAAAGGCCAACCCACTTTATAATCTACATATGTTGCCTAAAAACAACAGTGCTCATCAACAGTACATATTTGCACTTCAGTAAAGTGAATGGTCCTTGAGTAAATTGTAAAGCTAACGTGATATTACAGATCACAAAAATCTAAATATGTATGGGTATTTCTATGGTCTATTTTACTGTGCCTATACAGAACGCAAATATTATAATGTATCTTAAATGTTCAAATCAGGAAACATTTCGGAACACTTCAATCAGAATGAAGTTTAATTCATGACATGTGCCAAATATAACGTGTGCCCTTTTAACTAAAAATATTGTCTTTCCTAGCAGAGCTATCTTAAGTAATAAGATACAAATATAAATAATTGAACACAAAGATTGAAACTTAAATGGATGGGTTTCCATCAGAGACTACAGTACTTGTATACAGGGATGGGATCTGCAGGGGTACCAGAACCCAAATACTCTTGTCCAATTATTCCCCAGTAACCCTGCTATGTCGGCAGCTATGCAGCCCCAACTCGACAGATGTGGGATGGTGAAGGACGCTCACATGGTTAATCCAACCACATGTCGCCGAGCTGGACGATTCTTTTCACACAGCTCAACCAACACAGAAGCCTTTAGTCAGTTAATGTATGAAATGACTATGCTTACCAACTATACCTCTGCGATTTAATTCACAGGTGCTGATCTGCACACCGGGGGTTGCTGGAGAGGAAAGTGGCAAGGTAGATCCTATTTATCTATCCCAAATACCATTTTGCGCTGCCTTCTGCTGGAGGCCCAAGCAAAGTTGGAGAGGCAGTAGTCAGGCTTGAACCACTGACTATCATGGACCCCCCCCAGCTTTGTTCCTTTTTCAATGATAATATTATTTTGAATAATTATAAATCAGGGTTTCGACCAGGGCACAGAACAGCACTGAAACCAATTAAGTTAAAATGTTCTGGGTAATGCCTGAGATTCCAAGATGTCATGTGTTGCTTTGTTTAATGACCTGATTAAAGAATTTGATCTATATCTATATATATATTTGAAACTATATCAGTGACAATACTCAGGCTTTTATGTCTGGCGGGATCATCTGAATTTCTTAATGTCCATAAATTCTCAGTCGCTTACTGTTTACACTTTCCTGTAGCCTAGTTACATCTGGTGCTATATGGGTCAGAGACACGGACCTCTACCCCAGGAAAGGTGCTGCCTGATGGATGATGGGTCACAACTAAATAAACACTGATTTAAATGTAATTACTAGGATTGATGGCTCGCATATAGAGCGAGCCTCTGCGTAAAAATATCTTGGTATTTGGATTGATGACCAGATGTATTTTAAAAATCATGTTACACTAATAGTGAGGAAGTGAGGGATAAACATTGGAATCTTTTATAACAATCACAATCAGTATTCACCGTGCTTCACTTTTTCTAAATTTTTTATGTTACACCCTTAGTCCAAAATGGATTAAATTAATTATTTCCCTCAAAATTCTACAAAACAATAATAATGACAATGTGAAAGAAGTATGTTTGAAATCTTAGCAAATGTATTAAAAATAAAAAAGCATATGATAGTTGTTTTGGCATAGGACAGTAACTGCAATTTCAAATCTGTCCTATAATTTCCCACCCTGGTTAGTTAGCGAGGACAATGAATTTGATTACTGTAACTTTCATAGCGAAGTCCCCATAATGAATTATGTCCTTACTTCTAGTGGTTCTCAAACTTTTTTAGTTACTGTACCACCAGGGTTCCTAATACCCATGTTTGAGAACGACTTCCCAGGCAGAAGTGGTTTGCTCAACTATTTTCATCTATTATGAAGTGGCCAGTGAATGTATATCAACATTAATGACAATTAGATACAGCTAAGTACAATACAGTTTATGACTACAGAAAAGGAATAGCATAAATATGCTCACATATCCACTTACAGCTATGGATACAATTAGAAGACCTCTGCAAAATCTCAGGGGTGTGATCAAGAAGAAGAAGGATAGTCACCGGGCCGTCAAACAAAGTCGAGCTGTTGGAATTGTTTCACCAGGAGTGGCATAAAGTCACCCAACATCATTGTGAAAGACTGGTGGGGACTCGAGCCTGCTAAGATACATGAAAACCAATTTTTAAGTATTATTCTTCCACCAAATATTGATTTCTGAACTCTTCCAAAGCTACCACATTAGTATTGTGTTGGTTAAAAATCAATATTAACCTGTTTTCTTTGCCTTATTCGAGGTCTGACAACACTGTATCTTTTTTTTGTTATTTTGGCCAGTTGACATTTTCTGTAAATAAAGGCTCTGAATGACAAAATTTATTTTTTGAATTTAAGATAACTGTTGTCAGTAGCTTATGGAATTTAACCAACATGTTAATTTTACCCAAAAACCTATTAATATTAAAACCAGAAACTTTTTGTGGTGGCCTCTCAATGTTTTCCAGAGCTGTATATAATTACAAACCAGCTGTGATTTTAAGAGACAGTACACCACAGGTATTTCATCACATCACATTGTACTTCTCCAAGTGTGTTAGTAACTGGGTTATAAGTGCAATAAGGAATATTGTTGATATATTTCCAATATACCACGGCCAAGGGCTGTGTCCAGGCACCTCGCGATGCGTATATATGGATATAGTAGGATATTTCAGATCTTATGGTGAGGAGTTCCAGATCCTTTCATATCATCTGATTGGCAATACTTGTCTTTGAATTACATGAATTATACTTTCGATACACTAAATAAATAACAAGTGCACATATGGAGTTGCAATGTTTGTTCTCTCCTCTCTCTTCCTCACTCGCTCTAATAATATCGCTTTCCCGTTATTCAGACGTGATGAAAAAAGGCAATCTCTACACCAGCACATTACAAAGCAATAGGAACATTTGACTTCAATTGATCAGATGGCCATCACTTATACATCCCATTTCCATTTTTTGCCAAGCTATCTTCAAATGTTGGCAACCCTGAAATAACTAGCAGTAGGCCAAACTGTAACCTTTTGTAAACTACTAACCTGAAAATTGTGGCGTAGATCCTTCCTTGATCAGATGGCCATCGTGTCACTTATCCATCCCATTTCCAAACAATCTTCAAATGTTGGCAACCCTGAAACTAACATTCTGATATGCTTTCTTAGCATTTTATTGATCAAAAATTCCCACTTTTTTATCACCCTGGGTAAGTTACATAAAATCTGTTCTGAGTAGCATAGAAATTTACTCTATGAAAATGAAGGTGAACCTTATCAGGGAACATACTCCATCAAAAACATATCTTTATTATTATGCCTATGATTGCAGATTTTGCAATTGGGTGGCTTATCTCAAATGTGTTCAGAAACAGATTTCAGCAAGTGCAACAGTGAAATATGTGAACTTGTCCTTTATATTATTGTTCGTCTTTGAGCTGCCATTTTGTTTGATTGTTGCCGTTCCTCTAGACACCAGCAGAGGGGGTAAACTCATTGGTCATTCTTTCTAATGTGAAAATAAATTGCTTATAAATGGCAATAAAAATATCTACTGGACAAATCTATTTAGCATCTGTTAAAAAATCTATTTAACATCTGTTAAGTGCACTACAGGGGAGTACGACGCATATGGTGCAGACAGAATGAAATACAGTGCTTTGGGAAAGTATTCGGCCCCCTTGAACTTTTCGACCTTTTGCCACATTTCAGGCTTCAAACATAAAGATATGAAACTGTAATTTTTTGTGAAGAATCAACAACAAGTGGGACACAATCATGAAGTGGAACGAAATTTGTTGGATATTTCAAACTTTTTTAACAAATAAATAACAGAAAAATTGGGTGTGCAAAATTATTTAGCCCCCTTAAGTTAATACTTTGTAGCGCCACCTTTTGCTGCGATTATAGCTGTAAGTCGCTTGGGGTATGTCTCTATCAGTTTTGCACATCGAGAGACAGAAATTTTTGCCCATTCCTCCTTGCAAAACAGCTCGAGCTCAGTGAGGTTGGATGGAGAGCGTTTGTGAACAGCAGTTTTCAGTTCTTTCCACAGATTCTAGATTGGATTCAGGTCTGGACTTTTGACTTGGCCATTCTAACACCTGGATATGTTTATTTGTGAACCATTCCATTGTAGATTTTGCTTTATGTTGTGGATCATTGTCTTGTTGGAAGACAAATCTCCGTCCCAGTCTCAAGTCTTTTGCAGACTCCATCAGATTTTCTTCCAGAATGGTCCTGTATTTGGCTCCATCCATCTTCCCATCAATTTTAGCCATCTTCCCTGTCCCTGCTGAAGAGAAGCAGGCCAAAACCATGATGCTGCCACCACCATGTTTGACAGTGGGGATGGTGTGTTCAGGGTGATGAGCTGTGTTGCTTTTACATCAAACATAACGTTTTGCATTGTTGCCAAAAAGTTTGATTTTGGTTTCATCTGACCAGAGCACCTTCTTCCACGTTTGGTGTGTCTCCCAGGTGGCTTGTGGCAAACTTTAAACAACACTGTTTATGGATATCTTGGTAACACTTTACAATACGGGTGCACTAATAAGCATTAATTTATGCTTAACTAATGCACAGATAATACTGAATAAATGTGTAACTCATGATTTTCTAAGCTATTCATTAATAATTACCACATCAGGAACTAATTAAGTGTCTGTCTGATTAATATATTAGTTCATACATGAATTGTTATTAATTAAATATGTAATTGTGGATTAATTCCCTAAAAACTATTTTTTTAATTAATAGTCTTAATTAATATGTTAATTTCCAAAGTGAGCCAAAGACTTATTTCAACTTACAGGCATAATACATGTAAACTAATATACATTAATACATGATTAATTACTGCATTATTAGTGCAAATTTATGTACTCCATTGTAGTTCGTGTGCATGTATGCGCACTGTTGAACATGCGCTCCTGCTTGTTTGGGGATTTGCAAGCGGTGTTAGGTACTGAGTCAGGGCATAATCTTTGTCACCAAGAGGAATCACATCCAACCGTTTCACCAAAGATGTTCCAACGCTGCAGTTTAAAAAAAATAAGAGTCGCGTGTCCCACCCGGCCACGGGCCACCATATTCAGAACAAACATCCTGACATCACATATGATCTGAACGTTGATTGAATTAAAGTTTTTGCGATTGGTAAATGCATAATCATTCATGGATGATGGCTACAGACGCAGTACAATTAATTGCAACAAAAAAATTATTTCATTGAAATTGTTGTTTGCCTAATCTTAGCCCTCATGTTCTAGGCCACTACGAAGTGAAAGGGAAAAAATAAACCACTCAATAGCAATATGATGTATACAATTAATTCATAATTCTGAAATGTAATTTGCAATATGGGGTAGTTGCGATACACACACATTCATCAATCATTCCTGGTTAAACAAATTCACTGAACCGGGTGGTTATACCATGAACACCGCTAGTCACACTATAGAATTTGCGTACACGAGGTCAGACCAGACGTGAGATTTTATCGCAGCCTACGATCACGTTCAAATTGATAAATCCCTTGCTTTGCATAGGAATCGGCGTACGCCTGTCCTACACCAGTTTTAGGTCGTACGCCTGTTTCATAAATGAGGGCCAGTATCTCTACCGTTATTTTTTCTGTCAATCATTATAAATAAATGTATTTAAAAGAATGAAATAAATTTGTGAAAACTGCATGTGGTGAAATGAAGTAATAACAATAATAATAAAGACCGAAGAACAATATTTGATTGATTTGCACAATCAATAATTATATGTGGTTTGATAGATTTTATGTTATTAACTCAACTCAACAGGTCCGGTTTGGTACCAGATCAGCTATTTATCAGTCGAATGGCTTGTGAGTAGAACATGTTGATAAGAGTGTTGGTCTGTGTGTTTAATGCACTGGTAACATTTACCTGATGGCAGTAAACAGTTCAGGGTTCAAGGACTGGAGTCTTTCACAATTCTTTGGGTCTATTACAGGCACTGGTTTGTGTAGAGGTCTTGGAGAGTAGTGGGCTTGGCCCGCTGTGATGTGCTAGGCAGACTGCACCACTATTTTTAGTGCTCTGGGGTCCTGGTAAGTGGTGTTGCCATACCAGCCGGCGACGGATCCTGTCAAGGTGGTCTCAATGGTGCAGAAGTAGAACATTACGACGATCGTCTATTGCCCATTTCAGTGTTTAAGCCCTGGCCAGGTTGAATGTCAGTGCCATTGTTTGTCTTTCGTCAAATACCTGTCTCCATAGCCTTTCCTGTTTTATTTGTTATTATTAATAATACAATACACAAAAAACTTTTTCAAAAAGAATGAATGGCCAGAAAAGCTCCACTGTACAATAATATCAGGGCAAATAAATTAAATAACCTTAGCTGGATATCACAAGGAGACGTTGTTGCGGCATTTAGCGGTTGTTGTGAAAGTGCTATGTGACCAAGTGAAGATTCTAATTAACTGAATTTGCCAAAGGCAGGACAGATGGAATTAGAAGGAAAATAATAATAGCACAGCATAACAAATATGTTAAGTTCTTACACAGCTCCCAGCAAATAATTACTGATCTTGGTAATAAATTAGTTTTCTACTTGTTAAAGCCTCCCAAGGCTGAATAGGCAATACTTTCTTTTGACAAGGCAAAAAAGGAGAAAAGCAATCATGTTGAAGAGATTACTGGTAGCCAACTACATTATAGGTGGTCAAGCTAAAGACAGAGCTTTTAAAATGGTGCTTTAGAGACCAGAAAAGTGCTACGGTGAATTATGATGCTTTCATTGTGTAGCAATGTAGTGTGGATCCAAGTGGGTCTGGAACAAGCACGACAATTGCCCTACCCTTGCTCAGCACCAACAATCCTAAAATCATTCCAATCCCAAGTTCTGAAGCAATTTTGTGGTATAAGACCAGAGGCTGGCTTTAAGACCCTGTGTACTGGCTCAGGTTCAGAATGGACAGGCCGTGGTTATTAATAACAGACTGTGTGGAGTGTGAAGTTGAACAGCTCAATATTCGCTCAAAACAGTGCAGACTGCAGAAATGGCCAGGATACTAAATTTGCTACTGCTGTTTCATTTGATATGAAACTAAAGTTTATGTTTGTTATAGAAAACCATCATGTTGGTCAACTCAGAACAGAAAAAACATTGTGCAGGCCACTTCTATATCAGTGGTTGATCATGGTGATGAGCTGTACTGTATATGAATGCATCAGGTTTAGACTTAAACCCCTGGATGAGGTCTATCATGCAGCATTGTGTATTACTGGTTCACACTTTACATATGTCATTGTCTGTTATACACTTCAGTGTGCTGGAACATCCAGAAGTGCCAGACATTTGTTAATGTTTGTATATAGGTAAGGCTTCCAGAATTCAGATAAAACTGATGAAACACCACCAACACAAAAATAAATGTAATTGGGTTTTACTTAATAATCACAGAAAAGCCTGAATATTTCCATTCATGGTAACTGTAACTTTAACAATGTCCCCTGTATTGTGTTTTAGTATGTTATCCAGTCCAGGTTTTTGGTTTCTCCCTACTGTGTCTTTGTATGTCCTTATATGGTATTTCCTGGTTTAGTGCTTTTGGTTAAGTGTTCCCAGCTGGTTTATGTTAGTCATAATTTCATTATTTAATGATGTCATCTATGTCATCGGGCATTGTTTCCAGTCAGTGGATGTTACATGTTCCTGCTTGCGTGGTTGCCATTTTCAAGTCACCTGCTTTATATCCCAGTTATGTATTCAGTAAGTTAAACGCTTTAACACTAGAACCGCCAGGCCTTCCAAACAACCTTTAACCACCAACTGCTGACGCCCATCAGCCTCATTAGCATATGAATCATCCTCATTAAAAAACACATTCTCATCCACAGCCTCCAGCCAAGCCATCACTGCATCCAGCGATTAAGAGCATCACCCCATTGTGTTTTTATGAGCCTAAGTAAAAAGGTCTCAAAATACATTTTTTATAAAAATTCTTTCTGTTTGCTAATTAGAGATTTATTTCCTGCACATCCTAGTAGATTGATTACCGGTAGGCTATATTTCTTCTTGCTAAATTTTTCGTTCTGCCTCCTTAGATATCTACCAGTCAATCAAAACATTAAATGTTTAAAAAAGATTTTCAACTAACATATTCAGAGCAAATATATTTCGGTATGGCGTGCCCATTTATTGCGCAATAGGGCTCCCGGTTTTGCCATTTTATTTGTTTTCAAATTTGGGTTATTAGATTAATGGTAAAATTTGAAGTAGGATATAGTTCTATCAACAAATGAAAAAGGTAACAACGTATCATTTGATAATAATAATTTGTAAATTTGATTACAACTATTATTGAATCACTTATTTTGTTACACTACAAATTAATGTAGAGAGAGATCGGGGTTGTAGTTTTAAATTAGTGAAAATTCTGAAACACAAGATAGCCAGACATTTTATATATTGCATCATGAACTCCGTTTAGTAGGGGAAATCTTAAATCAGAATCTGGCTGCTTCTGCCAGGAAACAGAAACAAATAGCCAGAATTATAACATTTCACATTTATGCTGTTGTATTTTCGAAATTTTATAGGCTCTATAGAATTTTTATGTTTAAAAAAGATTTAAAAAATTCAAAGCAAATATATTTTGGGATCTGCATTATGGTCCTATGGTGCACCCATTACATATATTTTTGTGTGGATTTTAGAATTGTTCTATATACAGTAGCTCTATTTAGGTATCTGCTTGCCCATAGAAATGCTTTGCACTGACAAGATAAATAGACTTGAAGCTTAAAATTATTCAGGTTCAAGCATGCTTCGTTTTGTATAACCGCACACTGTAAATACTACATGTTTACATGTAGTACACGTACACGTTTTTGTAGTTTTCATAATCATAACTTCCCAGACAGCCAATAGTTCTTTCATAAAACCCTCTGCCATTTATGTCACGCTTTATGCGAACAGAGCACAAATGAAACATCTCACACAAGGAATGATGTTTCTTACTAAAATTGACATTCAAATAAAGATGTGGCGAAACCGGTGTGAAAGAACACTCACAGCTAAAATGTGGATAGTGTATGAGATGCACCTGTGGAAATACTTGGGCTTTTCTGGTGGTTTTAAAATATTATTTAGTGTTGCAAATATTTCTCTGTTTCCAGGATATGTTACACTAAAAATAAAACATTTTCACCACACACAGTTGTTTTTGTGTTTGCTAATTAGAGATTAGAGAAGTCAATTCATTATTTTTATTTCTTGCACATTCTAGTAGATAGGTAGCCTATATTTCTTCTCGCTCAATTTTTCATTCTCCCTCCTTAGATAACTCCCAGTCAATCAAAGCTTTAAATGTTTAAAAAATATTTTCAACTAACATATTCAGAGCAAATATTTTTCGGGATCTGCATTATGGTTCTATTACATTATATAATATCCATTATATATATATTTATAAAGCTTCGTCAATCCAGTGTGAAGGAACACTTACAGCTAACGTTAGTGTATTTCATGGATAGTGTTTGAGATGCACCCGTTGAAATACTTTGGCTTTTCTGGCGGTTTTAAAATATTGTTCAGCATTATTCATTTTTCCCTGCTTCCTGGATATATTACACTGAAAATAAAACAATTTCACCTCACACAGTTGACTTTGTGTTTGCTAATTAGAGATTAGAGAATTAGAGACATTGTGTAGAACATGTTTTATTTTGTTGATGTATTATGTAAAAAAGATCTCAACTATTAGAAGTATAGTCTGTACTGCAGCTTCATTCAGTAGTTGAATATGCAGTAATTGAATATGGCAGGGTATATTGTCTATTGGGCCAGCATTACACGGTTGTTTGTAATCAACTCCCTTCTGGCCCACAGTCAGCACATAACTTTGGTGGCTTGTGAGAGCAAGAACTGCCAATGGAACGATTGAATCTCACACAGTGTTCATTTGTTTTATTTTGTGTACGTTTCCGGACCTGACACTGCATCTTCTTCCCAAATAAGCTGCTCTGGCTGGGTAAGTAGATGAACTGGGCGTGCTGCCTGTTTTGCTGCCTCTTTCACGTCTGTCTTTTCTGTCATGAAGTCAGTACGAAGCTCAAATGCCAGCTCCATGACGAAGTCTCTCCCGCTGATTCTCTGGTCCAGACATTGCTTGTAGATACACGTTGCACGTTGATAGCAGTCATGTCCAGCCCTGGCAGAGACCAACCCTCATCTGAAACGAGTCAGACTTACTGCCGAGAACCAGGACACAGCTCCCGCTTTGGTCATACAGAGATTGGATGGCTCTAAGAAGGGAGCTTCTCACCTCATACTCCCGCAGCACCTCCCACAGTATCTCCCGGAGGACCCAGTCATATGCCTTCTCCAAATCCACAAAACACATGTAGACAGGATGGGCATACTCCCAGGCCCCCTCCAGGATCCTTGTGAGAGTGAAGATCTGATCCGTTGTTCCACGACCAGGACGAAATCCACATTATTCCTCTTCAACCTGAGGTTCGACTATCAGCCGAACCCTCCTTTCCAGCACCTTAGAGTAGACTTTACCAGGGAGGCTGAGAAGTTTGATACCCCTGTATTTGAGTTCCTCAAAATGCTCCTTCCACCGCCCTATTACCTCCTCAGTTGAGGTCAACAGAGTCCCATCCCTACTGTATATGGCTTGGATGGTTCCACGCTTCCCCCTTCTGAGGTGGCGGATGGTTTCCCAGAAGCACTTTGGTGCTGACTGAAAGTCCTTCTCCAAGTCTTCTCCAAACTTTTCCCACACCCGCTGGTTTGCCTCTTTCACGGCAGAGGCTGCAGCCCTTCGGGCTCTTTGGTACCCTGCTAATTCCTCTGGAGTCCTCCGGGATAACATATCCTGGAAAGAATCCTTCTTCTTCAGTCGGACAGCTTCCTTGATCACCGGTGTCCACCACAGTGTTTGTGGGTTACCGCCCCTTGAAGTACCCAAGACCCTAAGACCACAGCTTCTGCAGTGGAGGTTTTGAACATTGTCCACTCGGGTTCAATGCCCCCAGCCTCCACAGGGAAGCACGAAAAGCTCAGCCAGAGGCGTGAGTTGAGAGTCTGTCGGACAATGGCCTCCTCCAGACGCTCCCAATTCACCCACACTACCTGTTTTGGTTTACCATGTCTGTCCAGAGTCTCCACCCCCTGACCCAACTCACCTCCAGATGGTGATTGGTTGACAGCTCCGCCCCTTTCTTCACCCCCAGTGTCCAAAACATTCAGCCTCAGATCAGATGAAACAATTATAAAATTGATCATTGATCTTTGGCCTAGGGTGCTCTGGTACCAAGTACACTTATGAGCATCCTATGTTTGAACATGGTGTTTGCTATAGACAATCCATGACTAGCACAGAAGTCAAACAATGAACAACCACTCAGGTTTAGATCAGGGAGGCCGTTCTTCCCAATCACGCCTCTCCATGTGTCTCCATCATTGCCCATGTGCACGTTGAAGTCTAACATATTAGAATTGAAGTATAATTATTAGTATGTGAAGATACTTATCTTAGTTTTTATAATTTATTTTTCCCTGCTTGAGCCCCTGCTCTTTTGTAACCCCTCCTAAACCCCCTCACACACCCTATTTGCTAATTAGAGATTAGAGAATTAGAGACTTTGCTCTGTCAACTCCATATCGATCAGACCAAAATCCACATCCATGCTCTTCCCTCCATACGCGCCACAAACATAAAAAAATTTGTCTAATTCCATTGACATTTAAATTAAGCTGGCGAACGCTTTGAAGAAAACGATTGCATCTGACACAGTGTTCATTTGTGTTATTCAGTCTATACGACTGGACAGTGTGTCTTCTTTGCTCAAAACTAGAGGTCGGCTAATTAATCGGAATGGCCGATTTAATTATGGCCGATTATGAGTTTTCAAAATAATTATTAATCGGCATTTTTGCTCGCCGATTATGGCCGATATTTTTTTGGTGAGAAACCACTTCCTCTATTGTTACAATTCCATAGCAAATCACGTGAAAACTGCGTGCAGCCAGCCAGCGCATCTGTCGTGAGCTAGTCTGGAGTAAATTGTCATTGCAGAGAAGCCATGGTAAATTTGTAGTTAGCATGAAAGGAGATCAATTAAAATCAGTCGCATACAATCACTTGTAGCTTCACATTGTTAATATTAGTCTAGAATAATGGGTAGAGGTTCACTGCTTTCGTTCCGACAGAACGTTCCGATTTTTTTATCAACCAAAACTTGTATCCATTCTGTTTTTCTCAAGGCTTTATGGAAAAAACGACCTATTAAAAAAAACTGCTGCGCAAAGGGTTAACTAGCTAGCTATATTGCGGTGCATATAATGAATAAGGGGGATTTATAATTAATCATCAGATCAGCCAACAGTAAATCAAAATCGGGTACTGGCACCAAACGAGTGCTGAATATGTACATTCGAATGCATAGTCATTGATTGTGCACATACTTGTCAAAATACGAGGCCTATTCAAAATGATACAAAGAAGACGTTTTTTTACTTCCACATTTAATTAAAAGGCATTCATGTTAAAAGGCATTCAAGGAATATACGTCGCTAGTGTTCTCAAACGTGGTTTTCAAAGTAGCCTATTTCTGATGTTGAGTTAGACGGTGGCGAAAAGCGAGAAGAACATTAGGGTATTCTGACTCCTCACGCAAGAGAATAATTCTGTAGTTAAAGACGAAATCCCATGTTTCTCAGTTACTGCTTTGGTCATATTTATAATAATTGTCGTATTTGTATATTGATTTTGAAACCAGATATTTATCAAGTGCTTCAGGAAATGACGTCGGATATTTGTACTCCCGTTGTGCATCACCAAATCCGATTGCTTAATAAAAGGACAACTATCAAAATGCACAGTCTAAATGTTTTTTTTAGGCAAAACCCAAGGGTTTGTTTTACTAAACAGATTTTATAGGCGAAGTTGTATCAAATACAAATCGTAGTATGCCTACTATGTGTTTTCGACATTTGTATGGCATTTTGTTTGAACAAATTTAAATATTTGGATATTTATTTGAGATTTGAAACAATTTTGTGTATTAAGAAGTTATATTAAAAGTTTGTTCTTTAGTAATGTCATTATTTCCCCCAAACAAATCATAATAACTATAGCCAGTAGCATAGAGCCCTGTATTGCACTGCTGGTTTGCTTATAAAGCTAAGCAGGGTTGGGCCTGGTGGGAGTGGTGACCAGTGGTGTTGGAGGGCCAGTATGGGGCAGTCTTCCCTCTGGTCTAATGATCATTCCCAATGCCCCAGAGCAGTGACGGGGACTTCTACCCTGCGTAGGGTGCTGTCTTTCAGATGAGACATTAAAACAGGTGTTCTGACTCTCTGTGGTCACTAAATATCTCATGGCACTGTTCATAAGAGTAGGGGTGTTAACCCCGGTGTCATGGACACATTTCCAATCTGACCATCATGGCAACCTAATCATCCCTATCTCTCATTTGGCTCATTCATTCCCCTCTCCCCCTCCTCTCCCTCCCTTACCCCAGGTCGTTGCTACAAATGAGAAAGTGTTCTCTGTCAACTTGCCTGGTAGAATAACGGTTAAACTAAAAACCAATAATCGTCCGATTAATCAGTATCGGCTCTTTTGGTTTTCCAATAATCGTATCGGCCTTAGAAAAATAATAGTCGGTCGACCTCTACTCAAAACAGATGAATTACATGAATATGGCAAAATGTTGAATTATTTGAAGCAGAGTGTCGTAGTTATAAAATAATCAGTAAAAAAAAACGAGTTTCAAGTCAATTTTTTTTTCCCAGTCTTCAGACTTATATAAACCTAGCTACTAGTGTTAGTTTTGTTTTCCTCTTTATTTCTTCACACAAGCGAACCTCGTTCCCCACCCTCTCCTTGGGGCGCCCCAGACACGCCATGTTTTAAACCTGAAATGGCACACCTGATTCTAGTAGTGAAAGGCGTAATGTGTAGTTGACTAATTGAAGCAGTTGTGTCATTTCAGGGCAAAAACAAAAATATGGCCTTTCTGGGGTTCCCAGAGGAGAGGGTTCATTTGTTTTATTAAAGTTACCAGATATTACGTTTTTAAAATAGAAGGCACCGAAAATAAACAATTTGAATGTATCTTAAAACACATGAAAAAAATACAACCAGAAATACAGAAGGCCTATAAAGCACAAGTTGCTGCCGATCAGTGTTGGGGAACATTACTTTAAAAAGTAAAAAGTTACTTTACTTAGTTTTCCAAAATGTAACTACATTACGTTACTGCGTTACTATTTATTGAAAGTAAATATGTTACTCTTTATTGAAAGTAACAAATTAATGCACTTTAAATTACTTTTTTAAAATGTTTTTACATATGGTTTTAGTGGCCCTCATTTATGAAACGACCTAAAACAGGCGTACGACGGGCGTACAGCTATTCCTACGCAAAGCAAAGGGATTTATCAATTTAAACGTGATCGTAGGCTGCGATAAAATCTCACGTCTGGTCTGACTTTGTGTACGCAAATTCTATAGTGTGACTAGCGGTGTTCATGGTATAACCACCTGGTTCAGTGAATTGTTGAACCAGCTATCATTGATGAATGTGTCTACATTGCAACTTTCCCATATTGCAAATGACATTTCAGAATTACGAATTAATTATATACAGCACATTGCTATTAAGTGGTTTATTTTTTCCCTTTCACTTCGCGGTGGCCTATAACATGAGGGCAGAAATTAGGCAAACAACAATTTCAATCAAATATATATATATATATATATATATATATATATATATTTATATTATTTAAACAAGCGCTTTGGCAGTCCTGTAGTCGAAGTTATGGCAGATCTGGAGGACCTTAATGTGCGCTTTCTACATTGGGACCTTACAGCGAAAGATCAGGGACAGGTCTGGTATATCACAGCCAACAATAGTCAAAGTATGCCAGCATTATTGATCGTTAATAAGAGTAGCAGAGAAGGTGGAGGAATTCTTGCTGAAGTCAATCAGCATTTCTTTAGTTTTTGCCGCATTAATGTTCATAAAAGACGATTTGCATCACTCTGTAAAATAATTTAAAATAGCGCCATACCTAGGGTCGTTGTTCGTCAGCAACGACACTATTACAGAGTCGTCAGCAAACTTGATAATATAACGCTTATTGTGCTGGCTTTGGCATGCATTTGCATATAAAATAAATACGATTGCGGAGTTGACACAGCCCTGAGGAGAACCGGTGGAAGAAGAGAGAACGTCAGATAAGATGCTGTTCACTCTCACACGTTGAGACCTGTCAGTTAAGAAATTCATCAACCAACAAATAAGACTAGGATCTATATTAAAATCATTCATTAACCCTCTAGGGCGATTGATGCTCTAGAGCGTCAAACGCGATTATCTCGCGAACCATACATGCTAGCAACTAAAGCTTGATACCGTTGGAAAGGGGAGAATTAGATGCAAATGAAGAGTGGTCTCACAGCCGGAGATATCGCGCCTCAAAGCCGACGATGGTCTTTCGTTTTGACTAAAAATATCACAGACAGAAAGTAGGAAGTGAAAATGACAAAATAACCAATTTTTCAATAACATAGGACATCATCCTGCATAAAACAACAAGTTTTGGAGTTGGAATTTAGCTGGGTTTTAAAAAAGTATAGAAATCTAGTTAGAAATGAGTGTAGCATTTAGATGTTGACTTGATTGTATGGCCCCCAAACATTGGGGGCTTGACAATAAGCAATAAAATGTCTTGTGCACTATATATAACATGCTTTTACATGTAAAAAACAATAAAAAATACATACATTCTTTAGATTTTTGGGATAAATATTGAATAAAACATAAAATTCAATGACCAGGGATGATGGATTTCATTCATCCATGTTGTAGCCATGGGTCTTCTGAATCCAAAATCATAAGGCACTTCACTGTAGGTCAAAGTATGACCTTTCTAGAGGCCAAAAAGTCAACTGTGTGCCAGGCGGACCTAAGACCCCTTAGACCTTTAAGGGTTAAGGTCCTTGCTAAAATATGTGGTTGAATGCAATTAAAAGCTGAAGAAAAGTCAATAAAAATAAGCCGCACAAAGCTCTTTGCCCCCTCCAGATCAGTATAGATCAGGTTAACTGTACGTACACACCGCCACAGACTTCAGCTTCAAAGTCACCGGAAGTCATTCATTTTCAATGGAATTCGGCTTCTCTCAGCTGCAAGGACCGGCAAATCAGTCGGCGTCGCGTTTTGGGCGTTTTAGGCGACCAGAGCGTCAAGCAGAAAAGTTGAAGTTTGTTCAACTTTATGGTAATGAGCTATGATGCGTATATCATGCGGATATCTAAATTTAAATACGTCTGCTAGTCTTCCTTGCTTGATGTGAATGTCCTGCCACTTCAGAGCGGCCAAAGTGGCCAAAAGTGTCTAAAGCTTCCCCATACTTTTTTAACAAGCGTCCTTGACAGGGCGTCCAGAGCTTCTTTTGAAGCTCAAGTCTGTGGCGGTGTGTACGTACAGTAAGAAGAGTACATGCTGCATCTTCCACTCCCCAATTTGGTCTGTAAGTCTTGAATTGAAACGGGTCTAGTAAATCCTGTACAGAGTTCAGAAGTTCGTCCTTCACAATCCTTTCTAACGTCTTCATGACAAGGGACATGAGTGCCACAGGCCTAAAGTTGTTAAAGGACTCTGGAGCCTTATGTTTAGGCACCGGAACAATTAATTGAGTCTTTCCAAAGGTTAGGAATGATGTGGAGATATACTTCTGTGATCAAGAGATGAGTTCCTTCCAAACAAGTTACATCATCTGTCCACAGAATATTTTTCCAGTAGTGCTTTTGAACATCCAGGTACTCTATTGTGAACTTCAGAAGTGCAGCAAAGTTGTTGTTATTTGACACTAGAAGCTTCCTCCATGGTGTCTTCTAATGTTGCACTGTGTAACAATACTTTGGTGCTTTTTTAAATATGAAAAAAAACAGTTTGGTATTAGTATGTTATTATACTAGGTACATTGACAGACGTACCGAGTATAATGACATACTAGTACCGAGTTTGGTATTAGTATGTTATTATACTCGGTACGTCTGTCAATGTCTGTATTACATTCCAAAAAACGATCCAGTATGATCCAGTTGTAAATGGGTTGCATTTCATGAGTTAAGATCCAAAACAACAAATTCATAGATTAGGAGAATGTGACAATCAAGCAGGACACAATCAATTAAAATAATATTGTAACAGGAAATCTAATTGCTAGAAAATGATCTAACTATCAAGTTTATACATGCACTATATTCTGTTAAAAAAAATTACAGGTAAACCTAAAACTAGCATAATGTATCCAGGTGTTGAAAACATAAACTTAAAGCTGCGGAACTTCTGTCTCACCCTTTTGGCAGTGAGAGTATTTACACAAACACTTGCGATGTGAGTTTATGACTTATACATTTTGCACATTTTCTGTTAATCCATTGAACCTCATTTCACTTCTGAAATATTACTGTGTCCTTCAGTTATTTGATAGATCAAAATGAAATTGCTGATCCAAACATCCAATTATTTATAAATGAAAATGGTCAGGGGTGCCTAAACTTTTGTATACGCCTGTATATAAAGACATTCCAGGAAGCGTACAATGGCAGATATAGTTGCAGGTAAAACGGAGAGCGAGTTTGCACAACCAATTTATGTTATGACCAATTTATGCAGAAATCCAGGTAATTCCAAAGGATTCAGTTACATATCCAAGCCTTACAAGGCAACACAAATGGAATTTTCTCTTTTAGCATCAGATTTGCCTTCAAAACTGTGTTTACTCACTCTGTTAAGCACATGGCCTTCTGGAGAGATTGGTGTGACTGAGGATTAAAGGTAATTCCCTTGAAGGATAGAAGATAATCCAGTAAATGCTGGCTCAGCATTTAGCAAAGTCACGAAAGTTCACGTTTTTACTGTGCCAAGAAGTCTGACGAGAACTGTAGGCCATGTTGTACCTAATAAACTATTATTACACACTTCTGCCTGTTGCCTTTTCACAATAATGGTTATTTTCTATTTGGGGTCTTCTTTTGTATTTTCTTACTTTAGCCTAATATAACATTTTGGAGCCATCTCACAAGATCACACATCACCTAACAATATTTATTAATTTTCAATTCATGTTTTATTGTAACAGCAAGAGAGACAGCGAATGGACACATAACAAGTGTTCGGGCCCAGAAGCCAGTTTATGCCTGGGACATGCAAATAATAATCTAGGTGTGTCTCAAGACAACAGTTTTGGCGGGATGGGTGCATGAGGTTAAAGCTCAGGATTACTTTTTTTTTGCAGATGTTTCCCTATTTTCTCCCGTCCCAATTCCCACTGACCCTGCTTTGTCCGCAGCTACCCAACACCTTGGCCAGATTCGGGATGGTAATGGGCACTCACAGGGGAGGACTGAAAAAAATAATGTCACCAAACAGCTAATTTTGTCGGCTAACCCTATTTGTTGATGTAACAAGTATCCAACTAGTTATAAATGTGGCCACTTATGTTCATCTGGGAAGAACGTTTGGCGCCCGGGGCTCATCAGTGCACACGATTGCTAATCAATGCACATCTGAACCCTGTTTACACTTAGTAGAACAATTTATGCTAAAACAAATGTAATTGTTCTGTGGATAAATCTTAGTAAGCCCTTTTTTATTGAAACCTGTTTATGCAGTATGTATTTTTCATATACGTAATTGATTGTTTTCTTGTCACAACATGTACATTTTATTCCATAATTGAACTACATAGGTATTTTGGATTTTCTAATCCTCATTTGGAAACATCAACAATATGAAAATCCTGTAAGTGTAAGAGAATTCTAGCAGAAAGACTTCATTAGGATTTGTTCCTATGCAAATCCTATACCAAAAAGACCAAAAGAATCCTATAAGATAGCTTCTAAAAAACATTTTCGGTACCACATTTTCATACAATATGATTATCAAATAACCTTAAGAACAGTACAGTAACCCAACAGATTTTCTCAATTTAATGCAATCTTGTCATTGGCAGAATTGCATCTTTGCACAGGCAGTAATGCAATCAGGGCAGACTAGCTATGACCTGATGTCATTTTTGGTGGACTCTCATGCGAAGACAGTGCAGCGAGATAGTGATGGGTATTCCGAATCACTGAAGTTAACTGAATCATTCAGTTCAGTTCTTTTAAAAGAGTCAGATCTTATGGAATGAACTATTGAATAATTTAATTAATATTTTTGTTCTCCTGCTTATTCCCATCTCAATTTTATTGATTACACAATATTGTTTTCTGTAATAGTGCTCAATTAAATGTTTCCAGCACATGTGTAAACAAATTATCCATTGTTTTTCCAACAATAAGCAAATGATTTAGTCTTCATAAAGTAAACTTTTGTCATTGTTTCTTAAAAATGGGAATTGCTCTGTCTGTGTAGATGAGAGAAGCAAAGTGTATGCATGTTGTGCACAGGCTTCATTATGGCCAAGCATATGCCCTTAAAATAGCACGAGGGAACATTTGCGCCAGAACATACATCCTCTTTTTGCTGAACCGCCCCTGGGAGCACAAGTTCATTCCCTAATTTACTGAATCTGCATCTGTCGAGGGAAAGGTCCAGTGTGTGTCAGGGGCAAAATAGGAATGATACATGCGTCGGTATAAAAAGTAAATTGCTAGCTACCCGTCTGGAGGGGGTCCTTCCAGCAGTCATCTTGCAAGAACAGACAGGATTTATCAAGGGTAGACAGGCATTTGTCAACATTCGGACTCTTCTCAATATTATTTACCTCAAACAGTTCTCCAGTTCCCCGGAGTTTGTGGTTTCACTCGATGCAGAAGGCATTTGATAGAATTGAGTGGAAATATTTATTTTCGGTGCTAAGGAAGTTTGGTTTTGGTGACAATTTCTGTGTATAAATTAGTCTTTTATATGCTTCCGATCGTGCCAGTGTCTGCACTAATGACATTTATTCTGAATACTTTGCTCTGGAACGTGGGACAAGGCAGGGCTGTCCGCTGTCCCCATTGCTCTTTGCCATTGAGCCCCTTTCGGTGGCATTACGGGCCTCACCCACTTTTCAGGATGTCTCCAGAGGGGGAATTGAACACAAGCTGTCGTTGTATGCAGTAAGGCTGGGCGATATGACCAAAAAATGATTTCACCATATAAAATAGATATTTTTTCGATACGATATGTCTGACGATATATTGAAATATATATAGAACCTGCTGTGACTTGATTAAATCTAAGTGTATAGTCTGTTGTATAAACAAATAATACAAAAATATATTGATTGACTTTGTTATATTTCTGTTTAGAAGTTTCAGGTAGAACTGAACTACAAGCAAAATGAAATACTCCTCATTTGTTGGATGTTTCTTTGTTTCAGAATAAAACCAGCTGTTATCGCGATATGTCGATATGGGATATTCTTCTCAATATTATAATCAAAAACACGATAACGATAAATATTGAATTATTGCCCAGCGCTAATATGTAGATGACCTATTACTTTATGTCCATAACCCAGCTACCTCTTTACAGAGTATCCTTTCTATCTTGGAAAGTTTGTTTTCGGGGTACAAACTTAACCTAGAAAAGAGTGAATGTTTTCCAATTAACCCAGCAGCACTGCAACTTCAACATACAGATTTGCCCTTTCAGCTGAAGCACTCTGGCTTCAAGTACCTTGGAGTGAATGTGACTCGCTCACTGGCAGATTTATTTTCAGCCAATTTCTCCCCCATTTTCGCTCACAGGCAGATTTCAGAGGTGGGGTAACCTACCTCTATCATTGATAGGTAAGATCAATGCGGTGAAAATGAACAGTATGCCTAAATTTATGTACCTTTTTAATTCTATACCATTGTTCCTGCCAAAGTCCTTTTTTAAGGCAATCAATCAAGCAATTTCTTCCTTCATCTGGGGTTAAAAGGTGCCCAGGGTCAGTAGATCTCAACTCCAGAGAGGCAAATTCAATGGAGGGCTTGCACTTCCCAATTTTCTATACTATTACTGTGCGGCCAACCTTCAGAAAATTTTACTCTGGTTACATGCCCCAAACACGCCATGGTGTCATTTAGAAGGTAGGTCGTTCTTTCTGTATCTGCTTTAGTCTGATCTGCTCTCCTAGTATCTCCTGCTTGTTACACTGGTAATCCTGTAGTATTAACTACTCTCAAAATCTGGTACCAGTTCCGTAGCCACTTTGAATTTTCTTCTGCATCTATCATGGGCCCCATTGATAAAAACCATACATTTCCCCATCGGTAGATGAGCCTTCTGTTTTTGGAAAGGGAAAGTTATTAAAACATTCTTTGATTTATATGAAAATTTGAGTCTTTTCTAGTTTTCCCAATGTCTGTTAAATACAGCATGCCTTCATCTCCCTTTTTCCGCTATTTACAGTTGAGACATTTTGTTTCCAATCAATTCGAAGGCTTTCCCTGCAAACCCCCAACCCAGCCCTGGGATGTATTGCTGACTATCTCACTCCTACGTAAATCTTTGATTTCCCGGGTCTATTGCTGGATTATGTCATGCGACGACTAGTCCATGGGTAGAACTAAATTGGCTTGAGAGCAGGAGATGGGGATGGTCTTTTCTAAGGAGTTCTGGGAAGAGGCAAATAAAAGAACAAGTTCTACCTCTTCGTGTGACCCTCTGGGTCTCATTCAATTTAAGGTTATACACAGAGTACATTAATCAAAGCCCAGACTATCCAAAGTAGCTAAAGCAAGAAGCAAGCTAACGTTAGATGGCCAATGCTGAGCTATAGATGTTTGCTAACCTATTAGGGTGTGTTTTCAGGTGCCTGGTAAAATGAGATGTGGTTGAGCAAGAATCCTTTATCTTAATAGCACATATTTTGCATTCAGTGCTTCTTTTGTTTGTATGACGTTTTGAAAGCCAGAGCTTATGAAGAATGGCACAATAGATGCCGGTGCGGTCGACATGTTTGTGTTGTCCTCTCTCACTTGTGGCCTCGCACAGCAGATACCCACACATTGCATAGTACTTAGGTTACATAGGTAGTTTATAATGTGGAGAGGGAAATAACATTTAGCTTATCAGACGATTCCTAAAAATAAAAAATGTTCACGAGTCACGCATCTCGAGTCCGAGTCGAGTCTGAAGTCTTTTAAGGACGAGTCTCAATTCAAGTCTAAAGTCACTGTGTGTGCGACTTGAGTCTGAGTCTCCAACTTGAGTCCCCATCTCTGGTTCACCAGTTTCGGAAAGTCCCTAATTCAGACAAAATGATCAGGTAAATTCATATCTTGCTGGTGACCATGATTGATATTTTCTTTACATGTTTTGGTTTTATAAGTCACTGTTAAGATAGGAATGCCATTTACCTGATAATTTTGTCTTAATTAGGGACTTCCCAAAACTTGTGAACTCAAATAGTAACTGTAAAAGTAACTTTACCCAACAATGGCTGTTTGTCACTGCTAAGTAGGTGGTGGCCTGGTAGAGAAGAAAAGCTATTGCTGTGGTCAGGCCCGGCTTCTAGCAGAGGCAGACAAGGTGGTTGCCAAGTGCGCCGTAGATTTGTAGGAGTGCAAGTTTGCGTATACTGCCATAAAAGAACAACTCAACACCTGCTATGTGGATTGTTTCTGGCACCCCAAATCAAATATATCAATCAAACAAATTGCACGCTCTACTCTGCATCATCGGACTGTAGGGGGTGAGGGGTACATGTTAACTGATGGCTAACAGGCACACCAAAATAATTATAAGCGTCCAACCTCTCTCTTGCTTACAAGCCCTGCTTCTCTCTGTATATGATTGGTGGTAGTTGGGGCTGAGTATATTGTTAGCTACTCAGCAGGTAACATCGCAATGCAAGACCATGACTAGTAATTACAGTGACAAACAATCGCTATACCCAAATCTCAACTAAGATGCCAAAATTTCCAGAGCCAGCCCTGGCTGTTGTGTGAGTTACAGAGTGAATGAGCATATGCAGTGAGTGTCGGCACATGCACTGTGCAGGTCGTGCCACAAAAAAAGTGTTACGAACCAAAATTGAGAAATTAAGAGAATATGGTGTCCTTTTTCACAGCTAAATTAATACTTTAAATAAATAACAGTAATATAGGGACACTATAATAATCTTTTTGAAAATACACATTATTATTTTGTCCATAATATGCATTCATTGCCAATTAGATTTTTTTGTGAGACATTGATATTGCAATTCTACTATTGTTTATATTTTGTATATTTTGAAGTTTTACATCCATTGATGCAGTATGCTAGTTCCTAATGTTTATTAGTCTTAAAATATTGTTTTTGTATTATCTATATATGCAAGTTTAATTATGAAGAAAAGTGTGAGGAAAATGTCAACTCTGTTGATCACTGTGCAGCCAGACATAATTCCCTATAGAAATCCTCTTGCATTCAGTGCTGAGGTTAACATGGACAACTCAAATCACCCATTGATGCTGTTGTGGATTAAAACAAACTACCGTCTGGATTCTCATAGCAATTCAACCAGAGTAAATTTGAGTTGTTAACAATCGGGCGTTTAGATAAAAACTGCATGAGGTGAGATAGCATTCTGAGGTAAACTGGATGCCAGGCAAGTGCAAGCTCTTCAATGCAACCGTAAATCTCAGAATTTCTCCCAAATTACGTTCTCAGGAAACTATTTTGAAAACCTAAATTACGTTCTATGCCAACCTATTTAGGGTGTTTTTACGTTTGAACTGCACGTTTTGTTATTAGGCTATATTTGTACTTGAATTACGTTGCTCCGGTACATTTCGTTTAGCGGATTTATGCGAGAACATTCC
>JACXGM010002747.1:33389-45354 GCA_016801145.1 Umbra pygmaea | reverse complement strand
ATAGATTTATAGAAGAGAGAGTTGTGGGGACAAAGAATGAACAGGCAATAGATTTATAGAAGAGAGAGTTGTGGGGACTAAGAATGAACAGGCAATAGATTTATAGAAGAGAGAGTTGTGGGGACTAAGAATGAACAGGCAATAGATTTATAGAAGAGAGAGTTGTGGGGACAAAGAGTAAACAGGCAATAGGGGCCAATAGGTGCAGCAGGTAGCCTGTCATTTAGAGAAGCCCAGACACTATGCCAGATTAAACTAGTACTTTTACTGAAAATGTAAATTTTTATGCAAAGTTCTAAAAAGTAAAATGAATGTATCTTTATTCATTGCACTTGCTGGGATTCCTCTGAAGTAGTATTGTGTGAATGACCTTTATTTCACCCTCCAGCTCTGGGAGAAGCAAACGCTTTCACACCCTTTTTTAAGCAACCCCTTAGAGAACCGAAGTCAGTGGTGCAGGATACAGTGGTCAGGATTACTGGCACCCCTGACTGGCAATGCTCCAACAATACTTTAAAACATAAACAATATATTTATAGAGAAACTCAAAATACCAAAGTGAGAAACACTGTACTTTATTAATATGTTGCAATGGAACCAACCAAATGCATACAATTATTTTAAAGTTAACAAAGTTAAAGTTTCAAAATTATTGGCACTCCTTATTCAGTACTTAGTGCAACCATCTCTGGCAAGGATAACAGTATGGAGTCTCTTCCTGTAATGTTTCAGAAGGTTAAGGAACACATTTGGAGGGATTTTGGACCATTCCTCCATGCAGATCCTTTCAAGATCCTTCAGGTTCTTGGGTTTGTGCTTATCAACTGCCCTCTAACTCAGCTCACAGGTTTTCAATTGGATTGAGTTCCAGCGACTGAAGTGGCCAGGGCAGAACATTGATTTTGTAGTCAAAGATCAATTTCTGTGTGGATCTTGAGGTATGTTTTGGGTCATTGTCTTGTTAGAAGTCCACCTACAGCCAAGTCCCAGCCAACTAGATTGTCAGCCAAAATTGCCTGATACTTGGTGGAATCCATTATGCCATCAATCTTGACCAGTGCCCCTGGACCTCTGTAATTAAAACATTAAAACACATGACGATGCTATATCTGACCAGAACACCTACTTCCAGTCATAATATAAATAATGTTTGGCAAACGCCAAGTGCTTGCATCGACACTTTGACTGGCAAAATGGGAGCCACCAGAAACAAGGTGAGTTGTACAAAACCTTTTTTAGTAAACTCTGTGTACACAATGTTCTTAATGCTTGAGTTCATGTGTACAGACCCTGGTGATACTTCTAGCAAAGTTTCATGTTGTGTCGAGCCTTGTTAGTGTTTTAAAAATAACGATTTTGATGCTATCATATTAGTGCCCCTATCACTCCCGTTCAAAAGGCAAATTGACCGAAACCAAAACTAAGGAAAATCTTAAAAGTGGCGTTTCCATCCTAATTATGCTTTTAAACGAAAGTTTGACTTGAGTACATTCAAAAAGGACCTTAGGTTGCATTTTGGCGAGAGTTACGCTGTAATAAAGTACCGTATTTCTCACCTGTTGGTATTTAGAGTTTTTCTGTAAATTGTGTTGTTTATGTAAAAAAAAAATATTCTTGAATGGAGGATTTCTTTTAGATGGCTTTTGATTTTATCCACTACACTAGTCACATATAAGAACAGGTAACTATTCACAGATAAGAACAAGTTGCTAGATGCTGATGAGAACAGGTACCTAGATGCACATGATAACAGGTAGTTAGATGGTAGTAGTACATAAAAACATGACAGTCAACATAACAAGCATATATGGATACATTTGGCAAAGCCTTATTCCAAATATTACCTCCTCAGGGTAAAGTTTAACATTTTCAATACTGAACTAATGTAAGAGGAGATGAGAAACATTGCTTATGATGGTGAGCAACATGGTAACATTGTTAAATAAAAGGGTGCTCTTGTAGATTTTTTGCTTGGGGCATCTCGAGGTTTTAAAATGTACTGGTAATTGCTCAGATAGATTGCAGTCATAGGGTGACATGTTATCAAACTGTATATTATCTCTTTTACCAGCCTGGGGTGTCTACAATCAAAACATTTTACATGGTTGTTGCAATAGGTGTCATTGTAATCTCTGAGCAGCTAGGATGTGACAATGAAATGGGCACACACGCACACTGTAAAAATGAAAATATTGTCATGCTTAATCAGCATTATTTTGTGACTTGTGTCTACTTTAGTTCAATTTCTGATTCTAATATGGGAACACTTATTTACTTAACAGTGTTGAATCTATAAAAAACGTGTTGAGTAGGGTAAATATTAGATTTTTGAGTAGGCTAAATAAATTAAGGCTGGTTGCCTTTTTATTGTAATTTAATGATGCTATTTTAGGTATTCGCTCTGTAACAACATAATAAGTTCTTTCTTTTTCAAGTGAACAGATTATAAACCCTGTAAATACATTATTTCTTGATATTTGAAGCTATTTATATGGGATAATGTTTCCCTGCACTATGAAGTGCTTTGTTGTTACACACAAAAGCACTCCCTAAAATGCATAATTTATGTCGAAGGTGCGAGACCATTGACAAACACTGTGAAAGGATAAATCATTATGACCTCATTGCAATTCATGTTCAAATTACGAAATAAGGAATGCAAAGTGTTGTAAATCATACAGTAGCAACATAAATTTCATTTTTTTGTTAAGATATCAAGAAATAAAGTTGTAAGCATTTTTCCAAAGAGAAGGTAGTTGGGCTAAGTCGTTGCATTGCAGGACAAGCTACGTCATGATTGTCAGTAGTTCGAGCCTGACTATGGGTACTCTGACATTACTTCGACCTCCAGAATGAGGCAGCACATATGACCTTGATAAGTAGTTCTCCTGTGATTCCTTGTGTGCAGATCGAGTGCCTGTAAGTTTAATCGCAGAAGTATAGTTAGTGAGTGTAATCATCCTGTGCATGAGCTGACTGAAGGCTTCTGTGTTGTATGAGCAGTGGGAATATAATAAGGCCGGCTCTGCATCATGTGGTTGTATGAACCATGTGAGTGCCGTGTACCATTCTGCATCTTTCCAAGGAGTTGCGGAGCAACCAACAAGGCAGGGTCAGGGGGAATTTGGAGGGGAGTAGAAATGTGGAAAAAACAAAAAAGAGAAAGTAGTTATGTCCTCAAATTGTAATTCTACGCAGGGCCCCTTCAAGTTCTTTAAGTGAGCTGAATTTGAAAATGTGTTTTGTGTGAACATAGACATTTGTTTGCTCCAAACTAATAAAAGCACATCCATTACCTGTGTTGTTACATTGGTCAATTAATTATATGCTACAAAAAATCAATAATATACAAACTATCATAATTTGTTAATGTTTGTATCTTTACATTTATTTTTACAATTAAGTTAGCCTTAATATTCAGTCTTTCTTTGCCTGGCAGTATTTCTTAATGCGGATTGCAGGAGATGATTTAGAACGTCCTCTTGTTTGATTTTAGTATGAATTACAGAGAAACATTTGAGTTTGCTAAAGAAAAAAATAGTTAATTCAATATATAATTCAATATATTGAGGCAACCACATGCAATAGCAGTGTAAGTTTGCACAACTAAATTTAAGTTGATCTAAAAAGATTAACCGCGGCACAGAACGCGTGAGAATACTCAGGCCTGCCTTAATCTGCCATTAGGCCCCGGGGATCAAAGGTTTCTGTAGAAAATATATAGACAAAGGTGTAGTGTCCATACGAGGTGACCAGACTTGAGCCTACATGACCATAAACGCAAAAGTCAGTGTAGGATATGTGTGGCATTAGACATTATTGTGTGGGACAGGTGAGAAAAAGGAGATAAAGTCCAGGTCTATGGTTTAGACTGTTTATCTATGTGTATGTAAATAGTTAAAGGACCGCATTTATATAGTGCTTTTTTCTGACCAATGGCCACCAAAGTGCTTTACACTGCCTCACATTCACCCATTCATTCACACATTCATACACCGACGGCAGTATCAGCCATGCAAGGCACCAGCCAGCTCATCGGCAGCATCTGGGGTTAGGTGTTTTGCTCATGGACACCTCGACACTTGGTCACAAGGACCCAGGGATTGAACACCAACCTTCCGGTTGCTAGACAACCTACTTGACCCACTGAGCTCCTGCCACCTCATGTGGTTAAAAGCATAACAGTACAGAGTGATTATGAACAGATCATTACTGATCAATACAGCAACAGGCAAACCTAAGGTATAAAATGAGATTTACAGAATATCTTGCCTACAGAATTAGTTTAGTTTAGTTTATTAGTTTATAATGACGTGGACAGTCCCTTTTGATAAAAAGAGCTGCTTTAGCCTCTACGGCTAATTTCCAACTGTAGTCGTCGGCCAGTTGTCAATAGGCATACATCAAATAAAATACATTACAAGTATATTTACAGCAGGATACTTGTAAAATACATTACAAGTATATTTACAGCAGGACACTAAACATGTGGCACACCATTCAGACAAACACAAACAAACAAACAAGCAAGCACAGATTGCAAGGGCATGAAACAGTTCATGCAATAACAGTACAAGTCGACACTAAGAGTAATCACACAGAGGCCACATTGAAGCACATACAGGACATACCATTGAGGCAGGCAGTAGAGATCAAGTGGCAGCAGCATGACCATATCACTTCAAATCAGCCGCGGTCGGTGGATCTTAATTGGGGAGGAAGGGCTCGTATTACGCTCGGAACCGCAGTGAATGGAATGGTGCGCAACAAACAAAACCATTTGTTTTTTTGATTTGCACACATTCCATTCACTCCGATTCTGAGCGTAATACGAGCCCGTCCTCCCCAATTAAGATCCACCGACCGCGGCTGCTTCAAATACACATCACATCTGTCAAATTAATGTGTGCAGTTTTAATTGTCGGACAGCCAGTTTTTTAGATGTATAGTAAAGGTGGAATACGTATGTAAATCTTTGATTGTAGTAGGCAGTGAATTCCAGTTTTGTTCTGCATTAACAGAAAATGATAATTGACAAAATGTACTTTTCCTAAATGGGATTAGAAGATCACCTCGTGTGGTGCTTCTGGTGATCTGACTGCTATTATTACGTTGGATTATTAATGAATTCAAAGGAGCAGGAGCGGTATTATACAGAATTTTGTATACCTAACAGATGTTTTTGTATTTGATTACATCTTCCCAGCTTAGCAGTTTATGATTTTTATGGATGATGTGAACTATTAGGCTTCTGGTCCAAAACTTTAATAGTTTTTTATAAAGAGTTGCTAATGGCTTTAATGATAAGCTGTTAGTTTGACCCCAGCTTGTGAGACAATATGTTAGATGTGACACAATCATGGTATCCATAAATAATTTGGCAGCATTAAAAGTAAGTGCATTTCTAATATATCTAAAATTAGCTAAGCTAAACTTGACCCTATTGCACACGTTCTTAATATGTGGTTTAAAAGAAAGATTAGCATCAATAATAATGCCCAAATACTTAAATTGTGGCACAGTCCTAATGTTTTGACCTGAAATCGTTATATTTTACACAAATGTTACATTGTCTCTTTGTGAAAAACATTCCCACAAGTTTATCTACATTTAATTGAAGGCACAAACGATTTAGCCAATTGGTGATCTGATCCATAGCTGTGGTCAGTTTTGCAGCAGCGAGATGTTTTGTCTTGGCATGCACATAAATTACAGTGTTGTCCGCATACATTATTGTATTGATATCAGGGCAAACTGATGGCAGATCATTGATGTATAGACTAAACAAAAGCAGGCCAAGTATTGATCCCTGTGGTACCCCTGTGCGTAAATTGAGAACTGATTAACAATAGTTGTTCACAGAAACATATTGAGTTCTACCTGTTAAATATGATTCAATCCATTTGATTGCAGAAGAGGATAAATTAAAAGCAGAGAGTTTGGCAATAAGGACCTGATGGTTGACTGTGTCAAAAGCTTTGCGAAGATCTAAAAACAGAGCGCCAACAACACTTCCCTTGTCAACCATTGCTAGAACAGTCTCTAAAAAGAGGCAGTTAGCTGTTCCTGCAGAATGATGGGCCCTGAAGCCAAATTGCATCGGATGAAGAGTGAATGGACTATTATTAAAGAAAGAGACAAGCTGCTCTGATACACATTTTTCAGCAACCTTGGAGACCACAGGTAGAATACTGATTGGGCGGTAGTTATATATGTTCAGAGGGTCATTTGACTTAAATATAGGAGTTACAATTGCAGTCTTCCAAGTAGTTTGATATATCCCCTCTAATACTGACTGGTTAACAATTTGTGTGATAGGGTAGGCTAGGTGTTCTTTCAGGGATTTAAGCATTTTGGAATCCATTCCATAAATATCTTTTGCTGTTGAGATTTTAAAAGAATTAATAATTGCCTGGGTTTTAATTTCAGAGATAGGTTGAATGCTAAAATAAGGCTTACTTTCATCTATTTTGACAATATCTGCAGTTGTTAGGGGAAAATTCTGTGCGATTTCATCCACAGATTCGATAAAATATTCATTCAAAGCTACAGCTATTTTTGCTGGATCTTGTATTAGTTTACCATTCAGGTTCAACTCTAACTGGTTTCTAGGCCTGTGGCTAATTCCCATTACATTCTTAATCTGTTCCCATATCAACTTTGTATTACCATTTCCCTCATTAATAATTGTTATAAAAAAATTGTTTTTGTCCTTTCTGATCACTTTGATTACTTGATTACGTAATGAAGTGAACCTATACCTATCACTAGTTATCATTTTGATTACTTGATTACGTAATGAAGTGAACCTATACCTATCACTATTTATCACTTTGATTACTTGGTTACGTAATGAAGTGAACCTATACCTATCACTATTTATCATTTTGATTACTTGATTACGTAATGAAGTGAACCTATACATATCACTATTTATCACTTTGATTACTTGATTACGTAATGAAGTGAACCTATACCTATCACTATTTATCACTTTGATTACTTGATTACGTAATGAAGTGAACCTATACCTATCACTATTTATCATTTTGATTACTTGGTTACGTAATGAAGTGAACCTATACCTATCACTATTTATCTTCCTGATCACTTTGATTACTTGATTACGTAATGAAGTGAACCTATACCTATCACTATTTATCCTGGATTTTAATTTTCTTTTTAAAGCAGCATCTCTTTCTTTCATCAGATTAAATATTTCAGTATTAAGCCAAGGGAGTGCATTTGTTTTTGCTTTCCTTTTACCTTTCCAGAGAACTCCTTAACTAGACTTTGTAGCTTGGTAGCAAACATCTTGCTAACATCTTCTATATTAATCCCTGTAAGTATATTTGTCCATTTAGTCTGCTGTACTGCCCTTTGAAAATATCCATTTTATTCTTTGGAATCCTGAGTTGCTCCACAGGTTTCTTAGAATGATGAAAACGCTTTTTTGTAAGTAATAAAATTAAATGTTTTTACAATTCGTTCCGGCTTGTTACTGAATATTAAATCTATCTGTGTCTGAGATGATGTGGTTATTCTAGTAGGACCTTCCAAAAATTGAGTAAAATCCAGACTGTCTGTGATCCGCTTAAGGATTTTCCTATTAGTCGTATTTAACTAGTTACAGTTTAGATCACCAAGTAGTATTACCTCAGTTTTAAAATCACATGCTTGAAGTAGCTTTTTAAAAGTGATATAAAATTAATTATTAGAAGAGGGTGGATGATATACAACAATGAGCACAAAAGACATTTCAGATGAGAGCACTATATTCAACCCAATACACTCCAAATCATGGTCAAGAGGCCAACATATCTGATTACAGTTAGTGTGATCTTTTATGTAAATCACAGCCTGATCTCTTAGAAATCCGTGAAATTGCCACGGAGTATGACCATCAGAATCCGTGACAGTTCCACGGAATTGCCGAAAATTCTGTGAAATGAACACGGATTAAAATCCAGTAGTTTCACGGAAAGGTCCGCGATTGGCGCACAGTGAGACCTTGCTGTTAATTCGATGTAAGCCTTTCCCAAACCCCTAACCTAACCTAAACCACTCAGAAACCTTGCTGTTAATTCGATTTAAGCCTTTCCCAAAGCCCTAACCTTAACAACTCAGAAACCTTGCTGTTAATTCGATTTAAGCCTTTCCCAAACCCCTAACCTAACCTTAACCACTCAGAAACCTTGCTGGTAACTCGATGTAACATGTTTTTACGCCCGCCCACCATCCCCAACCTGCCAACCTGCAAAATCTACGCTGCCAACCTGCAAAATCTACGCTATTTACACTCTGCTACATCATCATGCGATTCTGTGAAACTGCCATGGATCCTTAACTTCTAAATCCGTGGCAGTTTCACAGAATTTTTTGACATTCCGTGGAACTGCCACAGACTTTGAAGTTAAGTGTCCGTGGTACTATCACGGATTTCTAAGAGATCACGTTGGTAAATCATGACCCCTCCTCCTCCTCCCTCAGATCTGTCCCGTCTAAAGATATTATATCCTGGTACATGTAATGCAGCAGATGGAGAGTTGTTATGTATTCACGATTCTGACAAAAAAAAGTCTAAGTTACGAGTTATTAACTGTACATACACACCGCCACAGACTTGAGCCACAGACAAGATACTATTCCAGAAGATTGACAATATAACATAAAGGTAGGATATAGGTCTATTAGCTGAGTTTATTAAATGTATGCACAATGACAACAATTAAAACAATAAATATAGCATTAAATAAAATAAATATAACTTTTTAGAAGTGCTTTTGTCTGGTTTTCTTTGTAGAAAAAGCCTTGATTATGTCTTTGAAATCTAACTCACAAAGAATTTTGAGTTCAATGATGTGAGGTTAATACCCGGTCTTGCTGCATGCTTGATCGCAATCTATCTTTCACCAAGGACAGTTTGGAGAAGGAGCACTCTCTGCTTAGGTTGGTACCTGGTAGAGATGCGCAAGTGGCGGTGGCGGTTACAGCCACGGACTCCGCGGATAAACCGCAGATCGGGGGGATTGCGGTTGAACCAATGAAATAAAAAAATATTTATCTACATTGTTAAATATTGTTACCTACATCCAAAAATAAGAGGTAAGTAAAATAGTCTGAAAACTTTGCACATAATTAATTAGATGTGCAAGCCAAGCGGGCAAGTTTTAGGGTTATTATGGACAATTAAAAATGTGAACATGCACATTGCACTGTTGTGCGGTGGACTTTCAGCAAATTTTGGAATTATATCTCTATTCCTTAATATCGAGGCTCCATAGTTTGTTTGATGTATGATTATTAGGCCTGTAGTTTTAGTAACTCCACTGCCGACGTCTTGGAGTGAAATCTGTTTAAAAACCCGACATTTTCACACACACTATTAGCTATATGACTTGTATCTTCAGTCCAACTCTGAAACTTGCCGGTCAATCAAGTAGATATAAACCGTTTAAGGTAACTATGGTAACGTTACATATGGTCTTTAGTCACGTGAAAATGAGATAAATCAGCAGCCAAATTGATGAATATCAAGTGATTGACAGAAAAATAGACTAATTACAAAACCATGTGATTTTTTATTGGCTCATGATAGGCCCCTAATCTTCGTAGGCCCCTAATCTTCGTAGGCCCCTGGGCTTCAGCAAGTTTTGCTTTCCGTAGCCAGCCACCATCCTGCCAGGGCAGCCAGGCTGTTGTTGTGTTATCCACCACCAAGCACACAAAAACAAAGGTGTGGCTTCATTTTACTTAAAAAACAATCCCAATTTCTTGCATTGGAGGATGCACTACAAATATGAATAAACATTTGCCGAATCGATAAAACTGGGGTGAATAACAACGTAACACAAGTAACGTTAGCAAACCTACTGCTGCTTGCATTCAACTGCAGTGTGAAACTCCATTCACGTTAGCATTCAATGGAAAAATAACAGCGGAGAATGTGGAAGAGTGCCACAAACTTTACAGCTTGTGGTGAAAAAGCTGCACCACTTTGTGTGTCCAGGCCTCCTCTGCACCTATTGAACGGGTGTTCTCAACTGCCGGAGACACAATGTGTGCTGAACGGGTGTTCTCAACTGCTGACAAGGCAATGTGACCCGTTTCAATCCCAGTTATTAAAGAATCGGAATCGAGAATCGATAAGAACCGGAATCGAAAGAAAGAATTGGAATTGGAATCAGAGTTGTTAAAATCAAAACAATGCCCAACCCTACTCATTAGACCTACAAGTACACCACCCTACCCAACCTAGCAACACTCTAAGGTAACTGCCAAGCTAGCGAGAGGTGTCAGGACCCTTTAAGGGACAGTACACAATAACACAACTAAGAACACGATGCAATGCATTGAATAGAATAGGAAAACACAAAATACGTAGAAACAGAACTAATATATTATAATGAGTCCAGTCTCAGTCCATGCCACGCCAGCCCTCACTGGGCTGGGCGTGAGAGTATGGTGAATTATTTACAAACCTGAATTATTTACAAACCTGTGCTGCGCTGAAGTTAGTCGATATGATTGTCAACTTGCCTCAGTTAATACTGTAGAAAAATATACGAGTTCCATATTGTAGATATTCTGAATTTCCTGCAACCTAAAAGCTTAAAAGCTTAAAAACGTTTTTACATTATACTGCTGCTTACATTATATTGTACATTAAAGTATATGATATATATATATATTACACTGTTCATATACTGTAGATACATATATAGCCTATATAGGTATACCTGTCCACATACTGCGCCTTAAAGGTAAAACATGTTTATATTATTTGATTTATGTACAAATAAAGAAATTAGTATTTATTTTCCTGAAGCGGTGTTAACCCAGTGTCTCGGGCAAAGCAACATAATGTGCTTATTAATATGTTCATTACTCAATATTGTAATTCCTTAAGATTTTCAATTGTTAACGGAACTCGCTACATACTGTAGCCAACAATATCAGCTGGAAGCTACAAGCAATATATATTGAACACTATGATATAATTCACTGTGAATTCTCTCAGTGCAAACTTTTGCGATGGCATTTTATCTCTAGAAATGTTACTGTTTCAGAGCAATTAAACACTCTTTTGTAACGTCACACCCGGAATACTGCAATGGAGTCCTATGTGGTGTTTTAGGAATATCCCTGGATGAGATTCAGTACGTCCAGAACTCTGCTGCCAGGGTTCTCACATGCACCAAATCCTGGGAACACATCACCCTGCAGAACATCTGTTGTTCTGTCCTTGAGCAAGACATTTAGCCAATACGGCTTCCCCTATGAAAAGGAGGCATTGTACAAGGTCACCGTGGTCAATTTAGTGGGACCAGGACCATCACACATAATCATACTGACTTAGGTAGTTACTATACTATTTATTGTTTGTATGGACACTATGGACTGTTTTACTACCGGTAGTTACTATACTATTTATTGTTTGTATGGACACTATGGACTGTTTTACTACGGGTAGTTACTATACTAATTATTGTTTGTATGGACACTATGGACTGTTTTACTACGGGTAGTTACTATACTAATTATTGTTTGTATGGACACTATGGACTGTTTTACTACCGGTAGTTACTATACTATTTATTTGTTTGTAAGGACACTATGGACTGTTTTACTACCGATAGTTACTATACTATTTATTTGTTTGTATGGAAACTATGGACTGTTTTACTACTGGTAATTACTATACTATTTATTGTTTGTATGGACACTATGGACTGTTTTACTACGGGTAGTTACTATACTATTTATTGTTTGTATGGACACTATGGACTGTTTTACTACCGGTAGTTACTATACTATTTATTTGTTTGTAAGGACACTATGGACTGTTTTACTACTGGTAGTTACTATACTATTTATTGTTTGTATGGACACTATGGACTGTTTTACTACGGGTAGTTACTATACTAATTATTGTTTGTATGGACACTATGGACTGTTTTACTAC
>JACXGM010002747.1:0-33289 GCA_016801145.1 Umbra pygmaea | reverse complement strand
ACCGGTAGTTACTATACTATTTATTTGTTTGTAAGGACACTATGGACTGTTTTACTACCGATAGTTACTATACTATTTATTTGTTTGTATGGAAACTATGGACTGTTTTACTACTGGTAGTTACTATACTATTTATTGGTTGTATGGACACTATGGACAGTTTTACTACTGGTAGTTACTATACGCAATTAAATTGCAAATTGATCTTCTCTTCTGGTCACTTTGGATTGCTGTACACTATGGACAATTCCATTGCACCTTGATCATCCAACATTATCATTCTGTTGAGCAACTATTTACATCTACTGTAAATATATGGACATATTAAGCTAGATTATTTGTATTTATTTGTCCCCCTATGGACAGTTTGACCTATCGGAACATAGCCACTGTCTACAATACTGCTCCATGATTATCACACATGATCATTATGTGACGTATTGTTTAAATGTACAAGCTTGTAGATACAGTACTATGCATGATCTCTCGCATCCTCCCATGTTTATCTTATTGTTTATTATTATAGATTTAGTTTTCCTGCAAATTATTACTGCATTTCTGGAACCGCGGCACATGATTTTCAATGTGCATACAATTACCTCTACTTTTCTGTGCACGTGACAAACTTTATGAATAAGGTGATTTAAATCATACTGACCAAGTGCAAAAAATATGATTTATTCACAAATAATATTCAATTTTTTTTCTTTTCCCTCTTTGCTCCATGTCTCTTATATTGCTATGGATTCGGGACCTGAAATTCCTGTTGATCCTTGTCTACTCTAGGTAAGTACCCTGATATCTTCTAATACCCTGTTCAGACACATGCATTCAGCTTCATGATAAAAGTAAAAAAGCTGAGTAAGAATCCGATCTCATTTTGCAAAGCAAGATGCTGTGCCTCATTTTGTCCATGTTTTGAAGGAAGTATGTTTTTCTATAGAAATCTATAAACAGTCTTGGATCTTTGGATATGCTTGATAAAGTGTTCACTCCATCAATGCCTGTGAAAGGATGGAGCCTATGTCATAAAAGCATAGCAAGGTCTAACTCAAAGGAAGAGAGAGAGACAAATAGATGCTCTGTACATTATTCAGTGGGGCTGAATGTATGAGTTAATCAGCTAATACAAGCTTTCTTATCTATTGAATGTGCACACAGTTCTATCAGTAAGGCTTGGATGATAGAAGCTTTTGGCAAATTAAGTGTTGAGTTCTGTGCCTACAACATGCCATAGACATGTGGGTAAATTGTGAAAGGGTAATAACTGGACATCGGTTTCAATATTAGCTTTCTATGCTGCAGGGGGAAGGGTTGGCAGCTGTGAAATGTGTGATATGGTTATTTGGACTTTTCATCTAGAATGCTTCCTAGTGTTGGTGGTTATGAGCTCTCGGTTGATTCATTGTGTCACACCGACAAATACACTGGAAAAATTACACTGGCTACTCAACTTGACTCTTACTCAGCCTGAATCATTTTCGAATCTAGTTATCGTTATTTTATTGAAATATAATTCATACAATTTCAACTGTTATTGGGCTTAGATAAGACAGTAATTGTTAGTGAGTATTAGACACTGTACAACCCAGACTGCCAGGGGAATAATAAGAGGAGGAATAAGGAAAATGTAAAAGCAACCAGCATTAAAGCATGACGCTACAGGTTACTCGACTCGACAACCACAGCAAGCAGAAGGGGGAGTGTAGTTTTAAGAATGAAGACAGTCGGGGGTTCTATTTGGCGTAAGGGTCAGAGTCGCTACTTCGCAGCACAACCAAGTCAAGGCGGATCACATGGGGAGTAAGAAGTTAGACTAGTGTACCTTGCCACATCAATCTGCAGTGATGCCATGTGTGCAGATCAGGCGCCCGAGAATTAATTTGTGGAAATATACTATAGATTCCCGACTTTATCCTAAGTTTCTCCGCTAAATGAAGAAAAGGTATATTTAAAATGTGTGTCATCAGTCTCACGAAACCCATGGTTGTGGGCTGAGTTAAAGGGGTCTTTCGGTGTGCTCAGCTGATATCTCAAACAAGGCTGCACAGTTTCAACAAAGCACTTGCCGTAAAAAGCAAACCATGTCAGCTTTTGTTGCGCGTGTTTCTTAAAGGACAATTCCAGCGCAGAATGAACCTTGGGGTTAATAACACATGGGTACCGAGTCGACTGTTTTCTGGGATATTTTTTCATGCTAATCGAATGTGCCCAGTTTTAGTCAGAACTGATAATTACCTCATAATGCTAGATGTGAGGGAATGGATGAAGTAAAAAGAAATCGCTATTTTATACCGCTAACAACGCTCAATATTGCACCACACTTCCACTGTAGCATAATGAGGGTCCCTACATGCAAATTGAAGCATTGAGAACTTTGTAAGTGTACAGACAGTTTATTAAAAAGATAGTTTTAAAGACAGTACCATTCGCGTATACAGGCAGGCGCCATCTTGGGAAAACAGACTCGACCAGTCAAACCACAAATGCCGTGCTTCGTGAGCTGAACTGTGACTTGGAATCTCCCATGGCAAGAGGTTTTTCAGTCATTCATCCAGATCAATGAGCAAGACTTATGCTGTGTTTGATTATTTTACCGAGTTGGAGCTCCGACTAGAAAGACAAAGACAAATTCATAAGTCTTCATGTTGTTGAGAAATGCAAAACTGTTTTCAACGTGTCTGCAATTATGTCATGACACTTCGAGTATAGCTTTGGCAAAACTATTTGTGAGAAGGACTTGATGGCAAATGTTTCTTCAAGAGTCTGGACACATTTAATGTTCGTAATTTTTCCGTAATCAACAACAACGAATATAGCTGACACACAAGCTGGCTGCATCATTTAGAGAGGGAAGGTGATTTCTAACAAGAAAGCCTCTGATTGGCTGCTCCATTAAGGTTTGAAAAGACGCAGTCAAATCTGATATGTTTATTTTCCCTAGTTTAATTCCTAAAAAGATTGGAGGTATTAAAACTGTTTTACCAATATCACCTATATTTAGCAAATGTCCACGGTATAATAACTGAATAAATGTGTTGGTGCTCAATACATTTATTTTCAACCCACATAAACTGTTCTTTCGATTAGAGGATCACACTTGTTTGGGTCCTGCACTAATGCATACAACATTTTGAGTAGAGTTGTTCCGATTCCGATACCAGTATCGAAGATTACTCCGATAATGCCGCAAATGCTGGCATCGGTATCGGCGAGTACTGGAGTCCAGGCACCGATCCGATACCACGTAATTTATTAGAAATAGGAATTTATTTACTGGTTAGCTCTGTTAGCTCTGACACAGTTCTTCTTCGCCGCTCTTAAAACAGTTGCGCTCTGCTGCCATTGGCAGCTGCTGTTTTAGAAGGGCGAAGAAGAATTGATCACCTGACGCCTCGGTAAAAGAAGCTAACATTAGCGCATCATGTCCGCGGTTTGGCAGTACTTTAGTAGCTACTTTGGATGTACCCACCAGTAAGACGGCAACATGCAACATATGCAAACAATTTCGAGGGGTGGCACGAGTGTTGCAAATTTAAACACCAGCAACTTAATCAAATATTTTAAGACGCGTCACGCTAAAGAGCATGACGAATTTACCAAAACTAAGGGGAAAATAAATAAGGACGAACTGCAGCAGCAAACTCTGGAAATTGCCTTCAAACTACGAAATAAATTTCCCAAAAGACAGGCAAAAAGCAACAAAGTTAACCGACAAAATCTTGGAATTTATTGTCCTGGATGACCAACCCCTATCTGTCGTCAAATGTGGGATTTCGCTGTTTAATGGAGCCTTTGGAGAGCCAAGGTACTGTTTGCCAGGTTGTAGAAGACCCAGTTAAAAACATATATATTTAACATGCATTTTGTATAATGTGAATACATGTAACCATGTGACTGTAATTTGTCTAAGTGTCTAAATGTATTGTAAGGCACTATATACATAAAACTTCTTATTGTAAATAGATCTCAGAAACTGCGCTACCAAACATATACGAGACAGTTAAGGAACACATTTCATATATGCTGAAAGACGTGCATGCAATTAGGCTTTACCACGGACATTTGGAGCTCCGACGTGTGCCCCATGTATTTGCTAAGTGTGGTGCTTACCACAATGATAATCATATCACAGTCATGCAGGCATAGAATGATCTTTTTCTTTTTTTAACACACTGGTATCGGTACTCGGTATCTGCCGATAGATACCCACAGCACAAGTATCGGAATCGGTATCTGTAGGGAAGAAATGGTATCGGAACATCTCTAATTTTGATTGGTTTAAACAGACAAGCATTCAAATATTATTGTTCATAAAGACGACATCAGTATTGCCAAAAACAGAGGGAGAAGGAACGGCATATGACAAACATGGATTTTAACTTGAGATAAGCTAAAATTTCAGCAGGAGAGGGACAAATATTACGGGCAAACATTTTAAGACTATTAATTTAAATGGCAAAATTGAGCACGTTAGTTCTTACTGGCCCCAGGCCATCATTAATGTTGAACCCCTCTGTTTCTTTACACACAATACAATTGCATTTGTTTACGATTCACTAGCTTTGTAATAAATTCACAATGATTATTGCAATGAATTAAATGAGTGCTATTATTCTGAAAAGAGTTTGTGTTGTCGGCATAATATAGTGTTGCCATTCGAACAGTGTTTGCCCCCAGCTAGAACTGGCCCTGCAGTCATTTATTGCTTTCTCCAAAAGTCAACCGTTCTTCCATGCTAACTTGCTAGCTAGCTAGCCCAACGTCAGTGATGAAATAAATGTAAACGTAATGATAGCTGGGAAACAAAACAGGTTCACTAGCTAGCCTGTTAGCAAATCAGACAATTAGTAGTTTTTCTGACATCCATATTCTTTACATAGATTCTATAAAAAGTCTTCTCTCCCCTCAACACAATGTGGTGTCATCGTGTTGTTTCATTCGTGTTTCTGGTTGACACTTCCTGATTTGTGTGAACTACCTGTACCAATGCCTATTTTTAAAGCCAACATATTGTGGGGTTATGGAAGCGCGATTTAAGTATTTAAATAATTCCGAAGTATCCTCTCCTTTTTGAGAATACATAATTGATAAAGCGATGCTTTTTTTATGTAATATCCATGCACGTTATATTTGTTATCACCTAAAAAGGAACAGAGTGAGGGCTACCCAGCCCTAATTCTAAGCCTATTCACTATTGCCAGACTGATCATTACATGCTCTTGTAAAATTTCCAGACCACTGTAAATATATAGAGTTGTTTTAGGTAAATGATTTACCGATAAATGAAACATTTCAAGTCAATGTGGCATTAATAATTTAATTGTAATTAAAGAGCAATTTTCATCTTAATTCAGTATTGACTCCAACACTGACACATACATACACTTTATTTATTATCTATAGGACCTTGGGTAAGGGGGTCATTAGGTTCTCTGTTCCTTGGTCATAAATCTAAACCTCTGAGACCTCTGGACATAACCTCTACCTCGGCAGCATTTTCACATGACTGCTGACTGGGCATGGAGAAACCGTAATGCTCATTGTTAATCACTACTGTTGGACCTAGGCCATCTGTGGGATCAAACTCCTTTCAAATGGAATGTTCAAGAAAACAGAAAGCATCAGAAAGCATCAGTCATTTCCATTATGCCCACAATGTCAACACTCTGAAGCAAGAGAATGAATGGTTTGTGATGAATAAATAAAAGAGACAGGAGCCAATGTAACGTGCAGGCGGAGCGTGTGTAGTATGGTTAGAGCGCATAGCTGATTAAACAAATTAAACTTCCTTACATTATCACATTAAACGCATGGTAGCTTAATACCTGTGTTTGTGAAAACAAATGTAAAAATGCGGCGAGCTGCCTGCCACAGGGAAATGAGTGCTCCACGGAGCAGACAAGCTGTCTTCCTTCTCTCACATACTCTGACCTGTGTTTTCCACAGCTAGACCACAGTAGCCAACTGGCTTATTATGCAGACCCACTGATACAAAAGATGTGAAAAATAGTCTTAAAGTGACAGTTAGCAAATATACTCTGAGTAGGCTGGTTAAAATCTTCCCCATATAGTTCCACCTGGCCATTAGAGATAACATAATTGCTGTTTATTTACTAATTTAACACATTTCCAAAACAAAATGTCCTAGCTTCACCTGTTACTTCTCATTGCAAAGACTTTACTTCAACACACAAGGCTGGAAAAAGGCATCAACACATACCAGATGATGATCATTTGAAATCTATATTAATGTTGAAAATTCATCTACTAGATCAGTGACTGTCAATCCTCTCCTCAGGGTACACCAGACATTCCACAGTTTAGCTATAGCCACTGAACTAGCTTACCGGATTCACAAATCAAGGGCCTGATTATTTGAAGATGAGTTGAAACATGTGCTAGCTCAGTGGCTACAGCTAAACTGCAGAGCGTCTCTTGTGCCCAGAGGTCGAGGGTTGAAAACCACTGTACTAGATGGCAGATTCTGACAAATTAGTCAAAAACTGTTGAAAATACCGGCTGGAGCATCTTCATAACAGAACTCTAAAATCTATACCTCTGATAATGGTGGGGACATGGAAAGCTCCAATAGTCGCTAGCCAGTCGTGGACGGTTTTCCATTACAGGGCCAAGCCGTGCCATACCACACATAACATGGTTTGGATTGTTTTTCCATCTACCACCAGCCTGCTTGAAACCAAGCCGCGTCGGGCTATATCAGAGCAGAAAAATACCTAGTACTTGCCTGGTACAAAGCAGACCAGAGAGTGGGGTTACAAATGGAGAAATTCAATAGCAAATGTTCATTTGTTTTTCACTTGAATTAACACAAACAGATTAAGTTATTTGAACTTTAAATGCAGCAACTTCACTGTGTTTTGGAGAGTTGTGCATGGTTTTGCTGGGTGCAGCATATTAAGAGAGTGCAGCCACGTCCTTCATTGAAATCAATGGGTTTCTCAGGCGTTCTTGGACGTACCATGTGCATCAGCATGAACGCTTCTCCAAACAGCCTGTCCCATTAAGACAAATGACTTTTCAAAATGACTCTATAATTGCATGCAAATTGCTTCCATCCAAATCCTGAGGGCATAGATAGATTCTGTCTACCCAGAGACCACCAAAGAAAAAATATTTTTGGGTCTTCTTTGTGTAATATCCCTTCTCTTTTCAACGCAAACTGAATAGATTTATTGGAAAGTTACAATTACAAAAAAATTACAATTCTCTATTATTTAAAATACTTAAATAATAGAGAATTATATAATGAAGAATATACAGATGTGGTCCAAAATGTTTAGAAAAATAATAATAATAAACCTTTATTTAAATAGCGCCTTTGATATAGGGAATGCAGCTGAAAGTGCTTTACATCAATAAAATGTACAAATACAAATTTTCACATTGTCTGCTTCCTCAGTGTTGATGTTGACAATTTGCATATACTCCAGCATGTCATGAAGAATGATCAGATGAATTGCAAAGTCACTATTTGCCATGAAAATGAACTTAATCCCCCCCAAAAAAATATCCACTGCATTTCAGCCCTGCCACAAAAGGACCAGCTGCCATCATGTCAGTGATTGTCTCATTAACACAGGTGAGTGTTGACGAGGACAAGGCTGGAGATCACTCTGTCATGCTGATTGAGTTAGAATAACAGACTGGAAGCTTTAAAAGGAAGGTGGTATTTGAAATTATTGTTCTTCCTCTCTCAACCATGGTTACCTGCTAGGAAACATGTGCCATCATCATTGCTTTGCACAAAAAGGGCTTTACAGGCAAGGATATTGCTGCTTGTAAGATTGCATCTAAATTAACCATTTATCGGATCATCAAGAACTTCAAGGAGAGAGGTTGAATTGTTGTGAAGAAGGCGTCAAGACCATCTCCTAAAGTTGGTTCAGCTGTGGGATCGGGGCACCACCAGTGCAGAGCTTGCTCAGGAATGGCAGCAGTAAGGCAAAGACCTTTGGAGGAAGGCCTGGTGTCAAGAAGGGCAGCAAAGAAGCCACTTCTCTCTAGGAAAAACATCTAATTAATCTATGTAAAACTAAGGGCCGACAGGACAAATTAATGGAAAGTTACATAATGCAGCTTTAACTATGAAATGAGTCTTGCATGGATTGATTTTTTTTAACATAACAAGTTCTGCAGTAAAGAAATTACATTGATCACAACAGCATGAATATCAGAAACACTTTACATATAATGTGACCTGGTGAAATGTTGTTTCAACAAACAGCATTTAAAAATGAATCCAACCCCTTAGACATAATTTTGCGGGTGTTTGCATCAAGAAATAATAATAAGTAATAAGAGTAAATAATAAGAGTTTTATGCCCAAAAGAATTCTGTTTTGACATTAGAATTTAATTCAATGTAATTTAGTTACAAAATTGTGTGTCACAAGCTAATACTCTTTAAAAACAAAAGTTTGTATTTTTAGCCACCATTAAGTCCATAAACTACCCTGTTTCGAAATGATATATAATATACCTTAACAACCCTCAATTACACCCTATTGGAGACTAAAGGTAAATACATTGCATCCTCCACTGCTGCCATCTCAGTTCTGGACCCGTCACCAGGGGCTGGGTTTAGGGTGTTTCCTGATCACAGTGTAGATCTGTCAGGCAAGGTGGGCTTTAATCCTTCCTGGGGAACCAAAGGTTACAGGATGAAGATGTTCTTGGAATCTAATCTTTTATGTCTGTTTTCTTGGTAGTGTTTTGATTATATGCAAATTGTAGTTGGTTTGATTTAATCTGAATACTTAGCTCTTTGTAGTTGCAGTTTGGGTGCCGCATGAAGACAAAAGTTTACTTGAAAGTCAAACCAGACTGGGTTCATGGAAGTATTCTGGTTGATTTTTGCCATTTCTGTGATCAAGGTGACATCATTTGAAATATAATACTACTCTGCACTCAGTCTGAACTGTGTCTAGGAATAAGTCACAGCCTCTAGTCATTATTTCCTAACATGTTTTTTTCATCATGGTGAATGTTTTCCTGACACCGCACTAATTTAAAAGCAATAGCCTAAGTCACCTGGAGCGAATATGCCTTAAATATTAAACTGTAGAGAAAGGGCAAATAAAGGAAAGCTTATTTATTGCCAACAGAAGGGCGGGATAATGTTTACACTGTATAATATGTTTCCTTTTGATAGTGTTGAGTAGCTAGCAGAGGGACTGAACATGTTTGACATATTAGAAACCGTAAAACTATTTACATGTATGATGATGCTTTGCTGGTACATAAGTGTGCTAGAACAGTGGTTCTCAAAGCTCTCCTTGAGGACCTGCAGATATTCAATATTTTTATTTGTAGCCCTGAACTAGCAAACTGGATTCACTAATCAAGGACTTGTTGATTAGTAAACAAGTTGAATGAAGTGTGAAGCTATTTGAGTCTAGCTCATGAATGATTCTGGGTCCCGGGGGAGAGTTTTGTGAGCCACTGTGCTAGACTCATGTTTTAGGAACAGATGCCAAATGGCCATTTCCATCCATGTCAGTATGCGATTTTAATTTATTGTTTCTTAGCAAATGCTGCCCTCTATTGGTGAAATTATATGTTTTCTAATTCATACATAATACACAGTAAACCTATTTGAGTTTATGATTGTGTGCATTAAATGTGCTATTTGTAGAATTGGAACCATAACTACTTTCCCTTTCAAGTGACCAGTTTCAAATTCAGCAAAAACTATATTCCTTGATATTTAAAATATCTGAGGTGATTTACATGGGATACTGATTCACCGCATTCTGAAGAATTTTGTTAAGCCCAAAAGCACAGTCTGAAATGCATAATTTATATTGAACAAGGATCAGAACGTGCCCTTTGCCAAACATTGTAGAAGCACGACTCATCATGACCTTATTGCAATTTATGTTCAAATGGAAAAATAAGATCTGCACAGTGTAAAGAGTGATCATCCCATCTAAATCTCTTTTTTTTATTTTTAAGATCTCAAGAAATACCATTTGTGAAGCTTTTATAAGCTGGTCACTGAAAGAAATAGTAGTTCCATTCTTACTATATATATATATTATATAAACATATTAAATTAGCCGTTTTTAGTGGCATTCGAGGCTGCATTACTGTTCTTCAAGCAGCAGGATCAAGCTGTCAACACAAACACGAAGATTTTACTCTGCAAAATAAAAGCAGTCACTGATATTTGACACATTGTAATGCATTTCAACAATGACATTTATTTGGAAATAGTAAATCTAACTGCTGCCAGCACAATCTATTGCTGCTAGAAGAAAGACAATTAAATCTTTAATAAATCATTACATTTTTTAAATGCATTGCAATGTGTCAAATATCAGTCACAGATTTTATTTTGCAAAGTAAATTCCGAGTTTGTATTGACAGCTTAATCATGCTGCTTGAAGAACAGAAATGAAGCCTCACATGCCCATCACTAGCTATTTTCATTATATAGTTTATTTTGAAATTATAATTCAGTTAATCTTGGTGATGGTGGTGGTAACAGGTGGCCACATGAGAATAGTTTTGATGTAGGGGTGTACTCACTTTTCTTGCCGGCGATTTAGACCTTAATGGCTGTGTGATGAGTTATTTTGAGGGGACAGCAAATTTACACTGTTATACAAGATGTACACTCTACATCGTAGCAAAGTATGTGATTTCTTCAGTGTTGTCACATGAAACGTTATGATCAAATATTCACAAAAAATGTGAGGGGTGGACTCACTTTTGTGAGATACTGTATGTCAAAATATACATTTGGCCGTGACATACTTGTATATTTCCTCATTTGACATCCATATCCACCTTTACCTATTGTTTACAGTATGTATATGTGATGTATAATATCTGTTGATGTATACCGGTTTATGAGTTTATTTAAATACATAATATGGAAATACTACTACAAATTCAAACAACAATGAATGCTTATGTGTGGGAAATTGATGTTATATACAGTATATGTGATGATGATTAGAATTATGAAATGTATGTCAATTTATTTTTTGATAATGTATTTTTTAAATGTATATCACATTTAAATATGTAATTAACATATATGGTCATATTTTAAAATATATGTTATGGTTTTTCATACATATGGCCATATATGTGTATGGGTTGTGGCATTTGGATAAGGAAATTGTACATTTTTATTTATTTGTTTATGTTTTGTAATATATATTTAAGACATTACGTTTGTCTCTGATTTAGTTTGAGTTAATCCGTAACATTCTATCCAATTCTCACTTCAGGTTCTGCCTTTACCAGACATGCTTGGATTCCAACAGTCTTTCTTTCTCTACACCTTGGTTCTCACAACATGAATGTTCTTAGTCTTACCTTTTAAAAATGTCTCGCTTTCATTCTGCTAGACTTCCTAAGGTTTGGTTCCCAGTATAGAGGTCTATAAATACAGGACAATTCTAGAAATTATGAGAGGTGTATTTTTTTTGCAATATCCCTTGGGCAGAGTCTGTATTAAATAGTCTCGGCCAGCAGTTGCTAAAAGAACTGAAATAATGATATGCATTGTTCTTGGGTTTGTTTTCATCTCATCAGTAACAATGTTGTAGGGTTGAGGAAGGCAGACCAAAGCCAACCCAAATTACTAAATAAACCAATTAAAACAGATGTATGTAATGAATAATCAATCAAAGCCCTAGACTTGTGAACACATAATACTATAACATCCGGTGACCAGAGGGTGGTGCTACAGTCCCATATAGAACATAATTATTCACATTTCCTAGTACTTGGAAATATTTGTTCATATATGAATGAGTCCAAACTTATCATCCCTACCCTGGGATGTCATTACATCATAACTGATTATTTGGGCGAATCATGATTGAGCGATAGCGATGCTTAAACATAAAGACGGAACACAACCAATGAATAATTGGGTTTAGCTTAGGTTTTTAATTTCCTTTTTGCCCTGTACAAGGCAGGCCGGATTTGGCAATGTGTATAGCATATGGGCACAGAAGCTAAATGAAGCAACTACATGAAATGCACCTCTGTGTTTAAATGGTGCATTTTTGTAGCACCAAGCTTTCATTAGTGAATTGTATACTGTAAGCTCACCAGTAGAGAGCAGCACAGCCCAACCAGAGTATTACAGCAGGCTGTACTTTTGACTAATAACACCCATTACCAGAAAAGTTGGTTATCGTCCAATAGACACTACTTTTGATACAACCGAATGCAATACTGTACATTATACTGTTTTGGATGTGATTTCCAAAACACTGGAGATGTCAGACGTCTGTTTTGGGATTCTGATTTGTTTGATTAAAGTTTGGGTCCATTGGCTTGCAGAACAGCTGCCTTGTCTGTGCACATATTTACTATTGGTATAATCATGGAATTGCATTTGTTAATTCCTAATCCTTAGTAGCCTACAGACTCAGTGGGCCTAGGTCCATACGTACACTCTAATTTTCCTCATGTTTTACCATGTGTGCTAGCATCAGAACCAGCAGTGTTTTTCCTTTTATTTGGCCACTTCATAAGTGCCTTACTGTGCACATTCATTCACTGTGTGGATGCTGGTGATCATTTATCAAGATTTCGCATCAACAAGCTGTGTTGGCCCACAAGACTGCTGTTAGCTAAATGTTTTGTGGATTTTTGCACAATACATTTAGTCCACTTAAGACACAGTCAAATAAAGCCCAGGAGGGCGTCTGTTTTGTGATATTGAAGCAACGCACTTGGTACATCCTATACCGAGCTCAAGGTCGATAAGCAACTAGTTTCATTCAGTGTAATGTTCAGTTGCAAAAGGAATGCCTCAATGCCTGATTTCTTTATATAACAAGCCACAGTGCACATCTCACCGTCTGTTTGAGAAATGCCTTTTTGTAAATGGGGTATTCATGATATTTCGGCCACAAAGTGGATGTGATAATTTAATTATGATTCCTGCATCAGCCTAGTCTTTATTTATTTTTATTTTTGTTACTTCCGCATTTTTCTTCCCTCCCAATTCCCTCTAATCCTGCATTGTCGGCAACACCGCAACTCTTGCACAAATCTGTAAAATGGCGAAATGCGTGCACGTGGTTCATCCAACCAGATGTCGCCCAGCCGCCGATTCTTCTCGCACTGCGAATCCAACACAGAAGCCTTTGGTCAGATCACGCACAAGATGATTATGTTCACCAACTAGAATTCCGCGATTGAACCCACAGGCACCAGATCTGGACACAAGGAGTCACTTGAGAGCGACGTGGCAGGATAGATAATCTGATTTATCTAACCCAAATCCCGGGCAGCATTATGCCAATTTGCGCTGCCTCGTGCTGGAGGTCCGGTGAAAGTCAGAGAACCCATAGTCAGGCTTGAACCTGTGTCTATTATGACGTAGAATGTTGTGCAATGCAGCAACTCTGACTCCAAAACACCAGTCTAGTCTTTCTAAATATGAAATGCTATGCACAATGGTTTGCTGGAAACCTGGTTATAGAGGCTATGCTTCTCCCAAAGGGTATGAGAAGAGTATGGATCATCAGGCTATTCAGCTGGGCAGAGTGGAGAAGTGTGTCCACCTAATATAGTACATGTTAAAACTCTTTCATAATAAGACATACTAGCACTAATGATAGACTCCAGCAGAGGGAGCTCAGGGGGTAAATAAATACTGTAAAATAGGATCACATATGAATTAGGAATTATATTAATTTACACATACACAAATCCATATATGTGCATGCATACTCATACACCTGCCTAATTTCTTGTTCTATTTTTTCAAAAGTTGTATAGATCAGCTTTAGTATTTTGCATAGCTATTATCTTTGTAATGACACTTGCATAATTTCCAATCCCCATTTTATATTTATTTATATTTATTTATACACCCATTTAAGAAACTATATTTTTTAGATTTTTGCTTCATATATACCTGCCTAATTTTCTGGTACATATACACTGATGGCCAAACGTTTGGAATAATCCAGGATTTCTCATGTGTTTTCATAGAAAATGATACCTTCATTCACCAAGTTGGCATGACATTGATAATGAATTACCGTATCATCAGAAAATGATTAATTAAAGATGAGTTTAAAGACTTCATCATTAGTAATAGCTGCTAAAAAGGTCATCTTTGTCAGGTGGCTCCGTTAGCACGTCAGACTAATAGGCGAAAGGTTTCTGGTTTGATTCCCGACTGTGCCAAAGGGCATTGTGTCCTTGAGCAAGGCATTTTACCATATGTTACTCCATGGGGAGGTCCCTTTATTCACTGTATGTTACTCTGAATAAGAGTGTAAGCATTTAAAATGTAAATGTAGAATTTCTTTAAAATCCTGGATTACTCCAAAGTTTCCCCTCAGTATATACAGAAATGAATAAACACACCAGGATCATGCTACAATACAAGTACCATACTTTATGTGTAACATCTGACTAGAAAGTCATGTAAGGTTAAATATACAGTAACAAAAGAAAAAATAAGGAACATTCCATATTGAGACCTGCAGAGTCAAGTGTGCTCTATCGACGTAACAAATATGTCTGTCTTTCGAGAAGAAGTTTACCAGTATTTCCTCCTGTCAGTGTGTGACGTTATCACCAGTCCATACCCATATACCATATGTAAGAAGTTTACAATTGTAACTTTTAATATCCTGGCAACAGATGATTCTTCATCCTGGACATGAATTAAGCTCGTGTTTACAAATACTTGAGTTCATAGTTGGTTTTATCCAAATAATACATACATTAACAGGGACACATTAGAAGATAAATGGCATATTTAGGTTTCCAGAAAGTTCCCATTGATCACAGCATTACATTTCACACAACTGTGACAAGGAAACTTTCCATAAGGTATATTTTGAAATAAATGTGAAACTTTTTTCTTAGACAATCATTTATAAATGTATGGGCTTGACCAACTTACTGAGCTTTAATTTTCATTAATCAAAATACCATCAATATTTTTTGGGGGCAAAATCAATTATGAGATTGATTGTTCTGGAACTATTCCACAGGAGGTCTCTGTTTATCTGAACTTTAATGATGTTAGAGAGAACCCTTAAAGGGCCTTGTCCATGACCAGTGTTGAAAACACTTTGTGCCGGCTGTGCCGTTCAATTCCTATATATATATATATGTATATGTGTATATATATATATGTGTATATATATATATATATATATATATATATATATATATATATATATATATATATATATATATATATATATTTGTGTGTGTATATATTGTTTAATTAATCTTTTTCCCCATATCTCTCCCTTCCCAATTCCCTTGTCGGCAGCTTCGCAACTCCTTGGACAGATCTGTGGGATGGCGAAGGGTGCACACATGGTTCATCCAACCACGTGTTTCCCAGCCACCGATTCTTTTTGCACTGTTCACCCAACACGGAAGCCTTTAGATCATGCATGGGATGATTATGTTCAACTATATTACCTCAATTAAATTTACAGATGCCCGATCTGGACACAAGGACTCACTGGAGGGATGGCAGGATAGATAATCTGATTTATTATCTAACCCAAATCCCAGGCAGAGCTATGCCAATTTGTGCAGAAGGTTCGGGGAGAGCCACAGAACCCATACTCAGGCTCGAACCACTGACCATCATGACGTAGACTGTCCTGCAATGCAGCGACTTAGCCCACAACGCCACACAGACCCCCAGAATTATTTGTATTTATTTACAGAAAGTATCATATTATGTAATAGAACACTTTTCAGATGAAAGCATGTTGAACTTGTAGGTATATTTGGCCAGTACATGTTGAAACAAAAATAACATACTGATGCTAGTGAATAATGACATAATAAGTTGACATAATGAATTGAACCAAATTGATGAACTAGAACAAAAACAGGTGTAGAAGGAATGGGCGAAAGACTAAAAGGTAAGGGTGTGGCATGTGACAGTTTGTCTTTTATTTCAAATGTTTGCTGCTCTTTGTAGTATTACTATTTAGGACCTTTTTTTCCCTTTTATTGAACGCATCTTTGGGTTATAGATTTTACATACACCTAAGACTGCACAGTACTGTATAATAATATTTATCTTTTTTTGTTTTGGGGATAATGACAAATATAAATTGTTAGCTATGTGTGTGGAAAGCATCTAATCACAGGTAAAACATGTAGCTCATCTGTGTATTATTTTTTCAGTCACCCAGTCTATACTCTGGTTTGTTCTGAGAGTCGTGGCTGGGAGTGCTCATGTTTGTAGCAGTGGCACTGTCATGAGTCAGGGACGCATTGCAATGTGTTTGATTTGTAATGAATGCCTCAAATCGGGGAATGTTTAACATTAATCTTTAGACATCTTGTGCTTGTACTAAATGTAGTTTTATAACGGACTAGGTCAAGCAGACACCAAATGAATGGTGTTGCATTCTTTCACTGGGACAACGGGTAACCTAGGCAGTCATGAGTTTGAAAGAATAATAAAATAAGAGAGAAAAGAACACCTTGCTGCACAACAGGGGGTGTGAAGATACACGGAAACTATTATAGATGATGTAAATGTATTGGTTGATGCAGGCCTATTAGGTGTGCGTGTGCGAAGCGGGGACATGTGAGGCCTCCATTTCTCTCCTTACATTCCTCTATTGTTTCTCAAGCCCTGAGCCAGTTCTTTCTTTTCACACATCCACTTGTCTTCTTCCATCCATGTTGCCCCTGGAAACGATGTTGAAATACTCACAGACGTCATGCGGGCAGGCGGGGGGAGGGGCGACAGACAGAGAGAGACTGGAAGGAAGACAGAAGGAGAGAGGGAAAGAGAGATATTCAAGGGAGAGTCCGGGAATGAGTGGGTACCAGGAACATACAACTCAGTATGGATTAACCACACGCTGTAGTTACACAACCAGCACTCTTTTTGACAGGGTCACACAATAACATCCAATGAATTCAAAGATAATGGTGAAACCAGTGGGCCATGGATGATCATTGATTAAATTCAACATAGGTTGATGTGAATTGCTACTCTGGTGACTGACACATCACTGGGTACCTTTTAAAACTTCCCCAAAGGTGGCGACCGTGTAGACGCTCATGGACATCTATAAACAGCAGTTAATGCTGAATAGGATGATGATGACGATGGTGAAGATGATAATGGTGAATTGGGTGCCGATGGGGATGATGATGACGATGATGATGATGGTGAAGGTGAATTTAGCGATGATGGTGATGAATGGACCAGAGTGAATGGATTTTAATTGAGGACGCCGGGCTTGCATTACTGTCCGGAATGGGGCAAACGGTATCACACAATGAATGGGTTTGATGCGCTACACACCGTTCCATTCACTCCGGTCCTGAGCGTAATATGAGCCCGGCATCCCCAATCAAAGGAGAATTCAGAAATCAGATAATAAAATAATAAATCAATTCATCTCCCATTGTCTTTAAGAGACAGGCACTTTTGTACCTTTTGCGCATTGCTATTATTATGGCGGATTTGCAATGTAATATTTTTATTTGTAATCTTTTGCATGTTTGTGTGCTGCTATACTTCCCTGTCTGTGTACAACAAGCATAGTGTGCATGCGCTGTGCCTACGCCTAGGTGCATTTGACTAATTTGCTGTTAAAATAACAATGACATGCTGCGCCATTGACTTTAGACTACGTTTTTGTTGGTCAATGGCATGATCACTTTCCGATGCCTCAAGATAGCAATACACCCAGAATTATCCTGAACACACCTCCCTGTTAGACGCAAATGTGGGCACAGGTGTACTTGCTATTTAAACTCTATCTTAAACTAGCAAAGACACTTGTGTCCAGGATTTGCGCTGCATTGAGCCGGGTGCAAGATAGGGCCCTATGTATTGCCAAAACTGTGTTATCCCCCTGTTCCAGTTTACACCCTTTATGCTTTCACGGGGCAAGTTTTAAAACGTGCTTTTAGCCTCTAAACATGTTTGAAATGTCATTACTATTGCATATAGCCATGTGCACTGATTCCTTATAGTGAACACAGCGAATCTAACAAATCAGCTATTGTACATGTGTATATTTCCCATTTTCCAGTGAAGTCCACATTAGTCGATTTTTTCGAAGTCATACAATCCAATATTCCAAAACATATTTTTCCAGAAAAAAACTTTCCATGGTTATTTCCATACAATGACTAGTAGCAAATATTCGGCCCGGTAACCTGACACCACTACTTTGTCAGCTCACAGACTGAGTCTACACTGTTGCTTAGTTACCTATGCTCATGCGCGGTAACTCTTTAACTGTTGGGAGGTGTGTTTTAGTGTCAGGTTACAGCCGATAAATGTTGCTACATACAGTAGTGTATGGACATAACCACAGCAAATTGTTATTCTTTTGTGGAAAAATACATTTTGGAATTTTGGATATTAGCTATAGTATGCAGCCCTTCACTTGGTTTCCAAAACTCAATGTGGCCCTCAAGCAAAGATATTTGCCTACCCCGTTCTACAAACCGCGTTCCCAATAATTATGCAAATAATATTTTTTACCCTGATTTTCCTAAATAGTCTATGCAAATGACAGTCAGTATAATTTTCAAGTCACCAACCATTAGGGTATAAATTGAATTTCATTGAACAAACAAATTAAAAACAAAACATTTACTGTTCCGTATTATTATACAGAACAGAGTTTCAAAACATTTTGTAGGTTGTAAAGAACTGAATATGGTCATTTGTTGAATGAACAGATCATATTTACTGAAATCAAAAGCTATTTCAATCAAACACATCTTAACAGGGCAAGTTACATCTTAACGCCTTCACAATTCTTGAATCTATTGAACAGATTTTCTGGTTGAATTTCTTAGCATGATGTCAGAATAGCCTTCCAGAGCTGCTGTTTTGATGCAAACTGCCTTCCACCATAAGATCTTTTGCTTGAGGATGCTCCAAAGGTTCTAAATAGGGTTGAGGTCAGGGGAGGATGGGGGCCACACTTTGGGTTTCTTTCCTTTTATGCCCATAGCAGCCAATAACACAGAGGTATTATTTGCATCATGAGATGGTGCATTGTCATGCATGAAGAAGGCGCGGAAGGCACAGTTCTTCTTTTTGTACCATGGAAGAAAGTGGTCAGTCAGAAACTCTATATACTTTGCAAAGGTCATTTTCATTCTTTAGGGACCCTAAAGGGGCCTACCAACTCCCCCACCCCCCAATGGGGCTGACCAGCTCTCTCCCCATGATTCCGGCCCAAAACATGACTCTGTCATCAGTAAACAAGACTGTTTGAAAATTGTATTTCTGGGCCCACTGAAACTGTTTCTGCTTGTGAGCATTGGTTAGGGGTGGCTGAACTGTAGGTTTATGTACAACTGCAAGCCTCTGGAGGATCCTACACCTTGAGGTTCGCGGGACTCCAGAGGCACCAGCAGCTTCAAATACCTGTTTGCTGCTTTGAAATGGCATTTTAGCAGTTGCTCTTTTAATCTGATGATTTTTTTGGCAGTAACTTTCCTCATTATGCCTTTATCTGCACAAATCTCTTCACAGTACAATGATCAGACTTAGGTTTTCGTGAAATATCTAAATGTTCTCACACCTTGTCCAAGGCATTACATTATTTGATGCTTTTCTGCAGCAGGGAGATCCTTTCTCTTTCCCATATTGCTTGAAAGCTGTGGCCTGTTTAATAATGTGAAACATCCTTCTTTTCCTTTAATTAAGCTCACCTGGCAAACTAATTTTCACAGGTGTCTGAGATTGATTTTCCAAAGTGCCCGAAGACACAATACCATCCATGAGTTTGATTGAAAAACCAAATATTGAATGTTTATGACACTTAAATCCATAATTGCATAATAATTTGGAACGCGGTGTAGTGTCCAGAGTAAACAGGGTTCAGATGACAGTGCCAACCTAGGAAAGTTGTTATAATCGTACACAGCACATATTAGGTTTGTGTTCTAATGCATGTAATATCTATCATGTGGTAATGATCTATCATTTTAAATCTATTACACAGTAAATATTAAACTGAATCTTCACTTAATATTCAAATCGCAATATCTGTCAGAAAGATTGCAATTAGATATATTTTTTTAATTTGCGAGTAAGTGTATTAGCCAGAGATTAATGATATTAGCAGTTTTTACCAGGCGCAGCCTGAATGTCACACGCCAGCCAGTCACTCCTGTCTAATTCACTAATGAGAGTGTTCTGCTTTTTGCAGACTGAGTTACTCAATAACTAATGTGCTCTTTTAATTCAGTCTACGGCACCAGCAGCAGTGATCCTGGACTAACCCACGCCCTTCACACATTTCACTGTTTGCACAGGCACACACATTCTTCAAATGACCTTTTCTCTACTACTAGTATTTCAATTTTTGTAACGTAGCTATTGATTGTTATCGCACAATATCCATAATGAACCATACCAGTTAAATGCCTGCATTACGCAGTGGGCATGCATGCAGATTTCCCACCCTGTCACGCAGCTAGCTCTCGTCAACTGAACACCGTCTCTTTATGCCCCTTATCTTGTTCTTTCTCTCAATCTATCACACCCTCTCTTTTCTCCTTCCTAATCATTGTTTAAACACACTATCTCATCCACACACGACCTGTCCTGCTCCTGGTTATGGAGTAGAAACGGCTACTGCTGTCAGACATTCACATGCACACCCTCCCCCCGTTAGTCTCCTAGGCAGCCATAGTTGAGCTTAGCCAAGGGACGAGCTACAACAGTGGCAGTGCTGTACTGGGCTCTGACGCTTTGCGCTGCTCCGCTCCGCTCCGCTCTGCTCCAGAGGGTCATTAGCACACAGACAGCCTGCAGTCAGCAGTCTACACCAGGCTGTGCATGGCACCGGAGAAGAGGCAGGCAGGGACTGCGCTGAGCTGTGCGGCTGCACTGGACTTCAATGGACTGGGCTGTTGCACTGGACTCTAGTGGAATGGGCTGTTGCACTGGGCTCTATTGGACTAACTTGCACAGATAGACTGCTACAGAATCACTGTTTAACTGGACTGGACATCTGCACTGGACAAGGTGTGCACTATACTTGGCTGGACTGTTGTTCTATAGGGCTTTATTGTGCTGTGCTGGAAGGTTTGTGTCGTGCCGTGTTGGCTGACAATACCTTTAGGAGCTGGAGAGACAGAACACCCCTCTCACTCTTCCGTATCCCTCCGTCTGTCACACCTTAACAGCAGCAACTCTCCCTGCTGCCAGGCTGAGGGACAGACTGAATCCATCACCCATCCATCAACTGAGGGACAGAGACATTCCAGAAAGGCAGAAATAATATATAATTTGAGCTGACTTTTTTTCTTATTTTTCTGTTCAGTAAGACATTGTTTTCCATGCCACAGTGGGGTGATATTCTGTTTAAGATTTGGTGCGTTGTTTAGCCGCAGACATTCAAGTGCAGCACTGTGGACGATCAATAGCTGTTCCAGACTTTAACTGAACGGCATCTACGGTCACCAGCGTTTGTGGACTGTGGCGCGCGGTTTTCGGCGTTGACTTGCACTTGTATACGTTCATCTAGCTGTTTCTACTGGTGGTGGTGTACCTGGGATAGGCATGGCCCAGCAGGCTGGCGTTGGGGTCGGCGTGGGGGTCGGCGTGGACACCCTGGCCGTGCCTCCCATGGCCAAACACATTGGACTGAACGAGGACTTGGTGAAAATCCTGAGAGAGAACCTGCTGCAGCCGGAGAGGACCCGGGGCCACCGGCGGTCCCCATCCTCCATCTCGCCCCGCCTCTCCCCGCGGAACTCCCCTCGCCTGCTCCGCCGCATGCTGCTCAACAACAACAACCACAAGCAGCGGAGGTTTACCGTGGCACACACATGGTGAGGGAGGACATGCACTCTACACCGGCTAGCTCAACTTTAAAGGCGCGTTTGTTTGCTTGAGATCGTGCCTCACATGGTGATCAGCCTTCACTAATCAAGTGTGGCGTTCGTCACTTAATGTGCCAAACCTTCAAGGTTGAACCTGGTGTGTCGGTATGAGTGCTTAAATTACTTGTGTGTGTAGGACCAGTTGATTTCTTGGGGTGTGTAAGATTAGATACGGTGTATGAATTATTTATAGGATTATGTTTGTTTTTTTCGTTGGTTGTTTTATATCCACTGTACAGTGCCTATGGCCCACCTGACGCAGTTTGTGTTAGCATGTCCAGTCACAACATTCGTGTGTGTGTACATATGTTTGTGTGGGCATGTGTGAAGGGTTGTGCGTGTGTGAGAAAGAATTGTGGGAATGCAGTGAAAAATGCGGAATACATAAAAAAATACATGAGCTTGGTTTGGGTTCTACCACGCCAACAACATTGGTTGAAGCTTCAGCCAACTCCTCCCACAGTTGTTGTCTTGCCATAGCTGACATGTTCTAAACAACGCCATTCATACAGGACACCTCTTCTTTCATCGTTTAGATGGTGTGTGGAGCTGCAGTTGCTGAATAAATTGGTCTCCGATCTATTCCTGTCTGCCTCCCACGCCTTCTCCATCCTCTCCCCCTAGCAGCATGCTTCCCCCATTTCTTCCCGCGTATCCCCCTTTTCCTCCAGGGAACCTCTACAAGGTCTTCAATCATGTTATTAAAATCCCACTTTTTCCAAATTTTTACTGTCCCGTTTCACATTTATCCTCTCTTTGGCGTGTCTTCTGATACAAAATGCTTTTTGTTTATTTAGCATTTCTTCCCCTTTCATCCTTGGCTTTATCTATCCTCTCCTCTTCTCTCTCTTGCCCTTTCTTCTGTGCTCATTGCTACTTTTCCTCTTCTTGATGTGATGGAACTAATAAGTGGGATTTTGGAGCTGTAGGTAAGCTTGGCTATTGGCTTTTTTCATTTTAGAGATAGAGAAATTGCTGCTTCCCACATGTTTTGACACACATCAACAATGGTAAACAACATTGTGTTCTCATCACTGCAATATTGACTAAGGAACATGTGTTTTGCAGACTCTGGACACTAAAAAAATTATGTCATTGTGCAAAGCTGATATCTAGTAGTAACTGCAGCCACTTTAATAACACACCCTTAATCTGTATCTCAAACAGACATTTTAAAATGCTTGCTAGTTCCTCACAAAACGAACAAGAAAACGAAATGACAGAAATGTTAAATTAAGACATTCCAAATCGCCATATCTATTTTCAGAAATGTTGTTATCATGTGCCTGAGTTTGGTAATGATCTAAGCTCCCATTTAAGAAACCACATGCCTTCTACATACTACAGTACCTGTCTCTCTAGCCTCTGGTTCCTACTGTCATGTGAATTAAAATAATGAACCAAAAAACATTGTTAAAATATATAACCACGATTCCGAAAAAGATGTAAGGAAAATGCAAAAAACAAACAAAAAAGTAATTTGAAAATTAAATTCACCTTGTACTATTTTGAAAACACATTACTAACACATTATGAGATGTTTCACTTGGTGAATATAATATAAAAATATTCACTCATTTCAAATCTGATGACAGCAACACACTCCAAAATAGTTGGGACAGTCGACTGTTTACCACTGTGTAATATCACCAGTTTGTTAATTTTAGCAATTTTAGCAAAGTTTTTGCATTGTCCCTACTATCCCAACCTTTTCAGAAGTGTTGTTGTATATTAACAACATTTCCTTTTCTTTATTTTCATTGACACGACAGTAGAAAGCAGAGGCTAGAAAGACAGGTACTATATTATGTAGAAGGCATGAGACCACTATACCAAACTCAGGCACATAATAACAAAATTTCTGAAAATGTATATATGGCGATTTGATATGAGACTATTAATTTAACATTTTTATCATTTTGTTTGGTTGTTCATTTGTGAGGACCTAGCAAGCATTTTAATTTGTCTGTCCCGAATTTTTCCGAATTGATGTTGTAACTTTTAGTTTAATTAAATCATGAACGATTAGTGTGTTTCAACTAATTAAAAACCATCCCATGATGGTTTGATTACAGAGAGACAAATTCTCCTGTTTTAATAACAGCCTGAGTAGCCTCCAGTGGGCATGATCTGTAATAGACTGTGCCAGCATTGGCTCAAATATGTGAAATAATCATAAGAATAATAATAGTGATACAGTATGGATTGTTCCTGTTTGTTTTTGTCACTAATAATTTGGTCAGACCATAAGGCAGTGCTTATCTTAGGCTTTGAATTTTCCCGTTTGCGCTGTTCAAGGCAGGCATGAAATAGCATAGCATTTAGCAAGTACACAGAAGAGAAATGATGCAACTGACCAAAGTACACAAGATTTACTTCTGCATTTCAGAGATCAGAGCCTGTGATAACACAGTTAGCTGATATTAGCTTTTTACCTAGATATTGATCAGTAATTTGTCCACAGATAAAACTGTAATATCGTTACTGCTACATTATGTTGGCTGACCTATTGTATCCTTTTGAACATGAAATACAAAAATGTACATTATACAGCTTTAACATTAGTTACCTAGCTAGCCAGATGCATGTTTACATTTAGAAAACACTATTTTCCTGAACAGCTTACAGTAGTGAGGCCAGTCTCTGCATTGTTAATGTGACCCCTCATGGTAATCAGTTCCACAACTTCCAACGGATGTTGAAAGGGCATGCTCTCCCAGTTGAGCTAATTTATGCTACTTGTATATTAAAACTGGACTGCCACCAATGCAACCCCCATTGTTGATCCAGTCAAACTGATATCTAGCTAATAGGTATAGTAATTAGTTATTTCCAAGATATGCAATTTACAAAAAGCATGTCCAATTAGCTCAGGGCATTTGCTTGTATGTACAATTAGCTAGCCATTAACTAGCTAATTAGCATGGCGAAAATGAGTGTGGCTAGCATTTTTGTTCCATTTGTGGATAAAATGTATAGCCAATACATTTTGTTTAGACCTAGCATTTACTTGACAGAACACACTTTCAAATAATGCCATAAACTTTGCCTAGAGAAAGTCATTCAAAAGTTGTGGCCAATAATATCAAGGCAATTTTTTATTTTGTTAACACATACATACACATGTTAAACCATATTCTAATTACTATAGCTAATAATACTTAACAGTCTGATTATTTTTGATGGCTCAGTTAGAACTGAAGAAAGGATGCCTAGATTTCTAGTCTAAAACAAACTGCACATACATTCCAGCCACTTCATTAGGTACACCTTGGTAGTACTTGGTTGGACCCACTTTTGCCTTCAGAACTGCATTCATTCTTCATGGTGCTGGAAAGGTGCTGGAAACCTTTCCCAGAGATTTTGACCATAATGACATTATTGCATCATGCAGTTGCTGCAGATTTGTCGGCTGCACATCCAAAATGCAAATCTCCCATTCCACCACATCCCAAAGGTGCTCGTTTGGATTGAGATCTAATGATTGTGGAGGCCATTTGTGTACAGTGAACTCATTGTCATGTTCAAAACCAGTTTGAGATTACGTGAGCTTTGTGTTATCCTGTTGGAAGTAGCTGTTAGGCGTGTACACTGTGGTCATAAATGGATGGATATGGTCAGCAACAATATTCAGGTTGCATTTAAACAATTTTAACAATTCTCAGTTGGTACTAATGGGCCCAAAGCCTGCCATGAAAATATCCCCCACACCATTACACCACCATCACCAGACTGAACTGATTAAGACAGGACAGATCCATGCTTTTATGTTGTTTACACCAAATTCTGACCCTATCATCTGAATGTCACAGCAGAAATCGAGTCTTATCAGACCAGGTAACATTTTTCCAATCTTCTATTGGCCAATTTTGGTGGGCCTGTGCAAATTGTAGCTTCATTTTCCAGTGATTAGCTGACAGGAGTGGCACCTGGTGTTGTCTTCTGCTGCTGTAGCCAATCTGCTTCAAGGTTCGACGTGTTCTGCATTCAGAGATGCTCTTCTGCATACCTTGGTTGTAAGGAGTGGTTATTTCAGTAACTGTTGTCTTTCTATCAGCTCGAATCAGTCTGGCCATTCTTATCTGACATCAACAAGGGATTTTTGCACATAGCACTTCCACTCATTGGATATTTTCTCTTTTTCTGAAAATTCTCTTTAAACCCTAGAGGTAATTGTGCAGGAAAGTCCCAGTATGTTAGCATTAGCAACCTTGCCACATTCACAGTAAATTAAATCACCTTTCCCCATTTTGAGGCAAGGTTTGACCTTCAGCAGATCTTCTTGACCATGTCTACATAAATAAATGCATTGAGTTGCTGCCTGGCTGGTTAAGATAATTGCGTTAACGATCACTTGAACAGGTGTACCTCATGAAAAGGGCTGGTGGGTGTAAAAGAGTGGTGTGGGTGAATGTGTACCTGTGTGATAGACGGAGCAAGAGAGTATGTGCGAGATTGCCAGAGCATGTAGTCTGTTTAGGGAAGTTTTTTTAACTGTAAAGCTGGTTAGAGTTTTCTTAACATTGTTAATAATAATGCATTCGACTTATATAGCGCCTTTCTTCCAAGGAATCCAAAGTGCTTTACACAGTGAGGGGGAAAGCCCACCTCATCCACCACCAATCCCAGTTAGCAAAAAGTCGTCTATTAGACGTTGAATAGACGTAAATCCTCAACGTCTAATGACGGTCCACTGAAGGTTGAAAATGAAAATTGAAAAGACGTCAAATTTGTCCAACTTTTCGACATTGAAAATAGGTCGCTCTTCAACGTCTAATTACGGTCTACTGAAGGTTGAAAATGAAAATTGAAAAGACGTCAAATCTGTCCAACTTTTCAACGTTGAAACCAGGTTGATCTTCAACGTTTACTCAATGCTTAGTGACAATTGTCAATTCTTAAGTCACAACACATTAACATGACAAATAACATTTTAGATTAACATATGAATGAAACAAAGCTTTAAAAAATTGACTTAGAATAGCTTTATTATACTAACTTATAAAACAGCACATTTTAAATAAAATATAGTGCTGCAATAAACAGGTCCAGTAACCAACACAAAGCTTTCACATTCCAAAAGCAATCACAAAACTACAGTAGAAAAGGTTGACACGTTAGAACTATTTTAAAACCACTATTTGACAATCAATTAGAGTCAACACAAAACACATATACAAGAACAAGATTAACATTTGAAATTTCACCAAGTAAAGCTTTAAAATTTGCTTTCTGGCGTGAAGAGTGGTGGCTTGATAGGTGGAAAAATACAGATTTGCATGCTTCCTCTCTTGCATGTTCGCTTGCGTGCCTCCGCATTGCTTCTTCTTTCGGTTTTATGGCGGTTGGCAACAAACTTTAATTCTGCATTACTGCCACCTGCTGGACTGGGGTGTGGTAATTGTTTTCCAAGTATAAATCTACAACATGAGGATAACCATCCAACTCAAGATGCCGTGAAACTAAATATACAAAAATAAAGTTACAATAAAGAATGTAAAAGGACATGAAAAACACAAATAACAAATGTTGTCTTTGTAAACTTTCTGAACAGAGTTCAATCACTTTAACAGCACACTATAGTCTTTGTATAGATATCACTCTTTTCCACAAAGCAACGCAATCACCACCAATCACATACATTATACATGACAAACTTACTTCATTGGCTGCTTATTTCCGAAGGAGAACTTAATCTTGCATCTTGTGATATTTTCTGTAACTTAGATGAGTAAATTAACTTAAATTTTCCTTAGAAATGTGAAATACAGCTTCAACTTGCCATGTTGTGTAGACAACCTTCTTCCTGAATCAATCTGTGCCTTTCATAATAAAAGTGTCCACTTAAACAGCTTTTTACAAAGCAGTTTCAAATTAAAAGTCTTTAAAAATAGAATTAAATAAATATTAACTGACTTCTCTGACAGTTACAATTTCAATGTATTTTTATAACTTTGATGGAATAAGAACTCTTAAAATGTATATAATAATGAACTTGGTTTGGTAGTTTGTTTTCTCTATCATTTTAGCATGAATAACAGACTTATCCTGTCTTAGTTGGAGACTTAATGATCAGTTGAAAACACGTACTCAAACATTCTGGCTGAAAGTACTTAGTTAAAATCACATCGTAAACCAGTCCAAACGTGAAGCTACCAGGAACCCATTATCCTCCTGTGCTGTCACATTCCAGAACTGCATCCTACCTGGAGTGGTCAGAAGTACAAGGTTTTCAGTGCTCAGAGACATGGTCAAGGTAAGGAAGGCTGAAACCCGACCACCACTGAACAAGACATAAGTTGAAATGTCAAGACTGGGCCAAGAAAAATCTGAAGACAGATTTTAAAAGGTTTTATGGACTGATGAGATGAGAGTGACTCTTGACGGACCAGATAGATGAACCCGTGGCTGGATCAGTAACAGGCACAGAGCTCCACTTTGACTCAGATGCCAGCAAGGTGGAAGTGTGGTACTGGTATGGGCTGGTGTTATTAAAGATGAGCTAGTTGGACCTTTTCGGGTTGAAGATGGACTCAAAATCAACTCCCATACCTACTGCCAGTTTTTAGAAGACACTTTCTTCCAGCAGTGGTACAGGAAAAATTCTGCATCTTTCAAGAAGACAGTGATTTTTATGCAGGACAATTCTCCATCGCATGCATCCAAGTACTCCACTGCGTGGCTAGCCAGTAAAGGCCTTTAAGATGAAAGAATAATGACATGACCCCCTTCCTCACCTGACCTAGACTGTATTGGGAACTTGTGGTCCCTTTTCAAATGGTCAATATACAATGAAGGAAAACAGTACACCTCTCTGAACAGTGTCTGGGAGGCGGTGGTTGCTTCTGCAAAAAAGTTTATTGTCAACAAATCAAGGTACTGACCTGTTTATTTGTACATTTTAAGTTGTTTACTATTCTCACTTTATCAGATTAAATCAACAAGTGAGATGGGAAACTTTTAGTTTTTTCGTTTAGTTGCATACTTATTTTGCACATTAATAGTTGCCCAACAGTTGTGCACACATACTGTAGATATTCTCAAAAGAAAGCAAAACCTCACTTTTACTTTTGTAACCATTCAGGTTTGAAGTGTATTTACATTTCGGACTGACTGAGATCACTGTAGATGTTCAGTAATTAAACGAATCCTATAGAATACAACTTGCCTAATAATTGTGCACACAGTGTAGGTGAAAAAATGTCATTGTTTTTCAACTTGATATTACATATTCAATGAGTCTAACTTGAGTGAAAATTGTTCAAAGAAAATAAATCTTAAGAAGTAAGTATTTTAATTCTAAAACATTATGTATGTGTTAATTCCATTTTCATCCCTTCCAATCAAACTATAGTAATCCTGTGGTAAATGTGGCGTGCAGGGAGCCTGAAGGAAGCATGAGCAAAGGTAATAGGAAAACATAAATGAATCCACAAACACTTCAGCAAAATACAAATGACTACGAAGATTCTTCAAATATACATGTAATACACAAAACAACACCTGACACAGCCATCTACAATATGACAATATACCACAGCTAACAACACAAACACAGAATCTTAAATACTACACCCTGAAATCTGGGACTTATTTAGACCAAGGGCACCAGATGAGTCCAACTAACGATGAGGTAGAATAGAAAACAGAAAAAAAAATAAACGTGATTACAATTTCTCTCTAGGGTTCAATTTCTCTCTAGGGTTCAATTTCTCGCTAGGGTTCAATTACAATTTCTCTCTAGGGATCAATTTCTCTCTAGGGTTCAGTTACAATTTCTCTCTAGGGTTCAATTACAATTTCTCTCTAGGGTTCAATTTCTCTCTAGGGTTCAATTACAATTTCTCTCTAGGGATCAATTTCTCTCTAGGGTTCAATTACAATTTCTCTCTAGGGTTCAATTTCTCTCGGGTTCAATTTCTCTTTAGGGTTCAATTACAATTTCTCTCTAGGGTTCAATTTCTCTCGGGTTCAATTTCTCTTTAGGGTTCAATTACAATTTCTCTCTAGGGATCAATTTCTCTCTAGGGATCAATTTCTCTCTAGGGTTCAATTTCTCTCTAGGGAAACCCTTGTAATTTCAGGAGACACACTGGACAAGCCTACTAACCTCACTCGCTTTTACTAACCGCACTATCTCTCTGAATGTTTTGAAGCCAGCCTCACTGTAAAGCAACTCTATGCTATTATAAGTGTTGTTCTTTTAAGAATATAGATAGATTTAAAAGATTTCTATTTTTAAATGCAAAATGTAATTAATTATGGGGTTTTATTTGTTGGTCATTTTCATTTTATTTGTTCTGAAATTCCACAATGTCTGTAAAAATATTTTTTGGTGATTCCCTTTTTTTTGGTTAGTGTATCACCAGGGGTCCTTGTACCCTTATTTGGGAACCACTACCCAGGCAGAACTGGTTTGCTCAAAAATATTGTTCACCCATTTGAAACTGCATCTGCAACTGAAAACTTTGCATTCACCCAAACCTACAGTAAATATAGACAATAATGCTGAACGATATGATAGAGACGCATGCTGGCCTAGTTTGGTGGAAATACACACTGCATATCGAGCACAAATTAACTTCAATATTTCCTTCTTTTTAATTTAGAAGAAATGCAGTGAAAATGTTTATTATGCAACAGTGTTCGAATTATATAAAAAAATTGTTGAATTCTGTGTTAATGTCTGGATTCTGTGATTGTATCTACGTTCTCTATAATGCTAAAATCATAGAGCCCAAATTCAGTGCTGGTCACAGTATACTGACAATGATCAAATAGCTTCGTTGTTGTTTGGATACCCATTAGATCCTGCCTAAGCTCTTCATAGAGTCCTTCACTGGGACATGTCAATGAATCAAAATGTATTTATAAAGACGTTTTTACAACAGTAGTTGTCACGAAGTGCTTTGACAGGCACCCGGCATGTCTATGACATCATCCTCCTGAGGCATTTGAATTAGCCAATGAGCAGTCTAGAGGAGGATGAGCTGAATATACCAACACCATCTTGTAGGTTCAGTACAGTTGCTGGTTAATGCTGAGGTTAATGCTAGTGCACTGTAAGTGAAGCTAATTGTACAAACATCTGTACAGTTTTCAGGATCTCATCATATAACTATTTTGGGTTACATAAGGAAACATATCTCAGTTAAAATAGGCCTACTGTCTTTGAACATAGTGTAATTATAATTAAATTAAAATAACTTGAGTAAAAGCTCATGTTACCTTACCTTAAAGCAGTTGTTCTCAAACATCTTCAGGGAACACCAGCCGCTCCATGTATTTGATCTATTTCTAAGCTAGCACACCTGATTCAACTCATCTGCTAATCATCAAGCCCTTACCTGCATGAATCAGGTGAGATATTAAAGGGCTATGACAAAATTATGAAAAGTCTGGGTGTCCCAGGACAGGTTTGAGGACCTCTGCCTTAAAGGATATACGGACATCATACAGGTCTGCACTTCCAGATTCAGTCAGTATTGAGATGAAAATTAGATGTTTCTTGGCCTGGTTCCCAATAAGGATGGAACTGAGACTGATGAGGGTTTTTTAACAGGTTTTTCTTCACTCACAATTTTGTCAACTCCAATTCCCCTTAAGTTTTGTGTCTTCAGCAAATCCCTTAGCATGGGTGGTCTTTAGGCGCTATATTGATAACGTGCATTTCCCACAAAACTACAGAGAGAAAATGTTTGCCGGAGAACTTGTGCACCCAATGATGCCAAAGGGGAACAAAGATATACAGTATATATGGATGTTCCACAAGTGGTAGAAATCAGTTGTTCAATTAGGACTATAATCAAGTGCAGCTTTAGTAACAGTGGCATTGAGAAACGGCTCAGAGATTTTTTGTCATGTTCTTACAACATATTTAATGTTGAACTGAGCGTTAAGGTGGTAAACTAGGCTCTGGACTGTACTCCAGTATTGAGATGATTCTGCCATGAATTCGGTCTGTACTCATGGCTGTTAAGTTTTGACAAGAAGGCTCTCCAGCCACAACACAAACACTCTCAGCTCCTCAAAGATTACTGGCTGCGATTCAAGATGGCCTTGATGTGTGTGGTGCATGTGTGTACATTTTTTATGTATTTGTGCTCATGTGCATTTGTCTGCGTGTGCAGTAGAATCTGTGTGCGCGGTCAAGTTGACGGGAGTCTGAGTGAGGTACAGCCAGCAATAATTGCACACAAGTCACGACTCAGGATACTGATTGAGATGGAGAGGGAGAGAGACTATGTTATTGTCACACAGCATGAAGTCGTGTCTTGATGCGAGAACTAACAGAATAATATTCCAACTTATATTTCTAGGGTTTAGTGACAGCGATATATTTCAACATACAAATGGGCTTACATTCATTCCATTTAGAGAAGTGAATGGATTGTTTTAAAACCAACTTGAATTTCTCTGACAACCTGTTTTGACCCCGCCTTATATTGTAGATTTGTTTTGGGGGGGTATTTTATCTGTTCATTTTTATAGAGCAGGATGAAGCAAAGGCAAGGGATATAGGTATGCAGAGGGAGACAGAGAGGAAGGGCACAGAAAACGACCAAGGTGGGGCTCGAATCCCCGTCACAGTGTGACATGTGTGTTTTTTGGAGTTGGACGCTTTTGACAGCAGTTACAAAGGGTGCCTTGAAAAGACAGGGCATTTGAACAGTTGCATTACAGAGGGCATAGGGTTGAGGTTAACTGAGTGTAACCCAAATGCAGTGTTGACAAAATTACCTTCATTTTATCAAACCTCACAGGATTTTTAGAAATCCTGTTTGGAGCGCATACCCAGTGCTGTATTTAAGTGACAGAAAGACAATGCCCAGGCCCTGTGAGGGACTATTATTGTCAGTTAGGCTGCAGATTGAAGTCAATTTACTCTCAATCAGTCTCTTATTGTTTTACAGCACCAGAGGAGAGCAGGGCAGGCGGACAGGCCAGTAAATGTGATGGCTTACAGCCCCGTAGGCTCCACTGCACACTTCATTAACACTACATACATCTCACAAACTCTTTCTCTTTACAGATATTTTTTTCTCTGGCTGTACTGAGGTGATAAAGCTCAAAGGATGATGAAAATGCAGAGCTCATGCACGTGTTGTGAAAGGCAGTAACGTTCAATGTACAAAATGTATTAGTCTAACTTTTCTGTGTTAGTATAGATTGTGGTAATACACTGTAAGTAGAATTTTCCAGTCTGTTCCTGAATAGAGTTTTTTATGTTTCTGACGTGTTAGCAGGAAAGGTAAGTTATGCATGCAGAATAACAAGCTGAGTTAGCTTTAGCTTGGAATGAGGTTTTCTGATGTGTGATCTTTCCGTTTCATGATGATTGAAGGGTCTCAATGGGTTGGGATGGTTGAAGGTCAGGATGGCTTGGGTTGGTCAAAGGGTCTGGATGGTTTGGGTTG
>JACXGM010002746.1:32047-45459 GCA_016801145.1 Umbra pygmaea | reverse complement strand
GGTTAAATACAAACACATACTAATTACTAATTCAAACCACCCGTGACTCCCAATGACCCAACTAATAATCTAAATGAACCTATGACAAAACTAGACACAAGAGGGCAGCATACTCATACAAACAGGGGAATCACAGAGACAACCTAAACAAACCCATCCCCAGTGAACACCCAGTCCACCTACCGGACTGGATGTGACACATACAAATACTTTATAAGACGGAACGAGCTCACGCATTATTTCCTCTTCTTCTTGGTTATTAATGTGATTGCAGCAGCATACAACTTAATAATTCCACATACTTGTTATTAGTTTGACTTGCTTTCAAAGAGGTCCATACAGTACGCCGACGCTATCCCTGCAGTCACTGTCTGTCTGCTGCCCTCATCATCTCCCATAGTTCCTGTGTTTCCCTGTCCAGCTCGCGGGTGTTTTTGGGGAGATGTCAGGTATACATAATCATACTGGTGTATTCTTTATTCCTATTATCAGAAAGAAATGTTTTTTTTTCTGACATCCTGTCTTCAACAGGAAACTTTTCAATCAGATTCTGTATTTTTCCTTCTCTTACATAGATATGCTGTAGGTTTTGTGTAGATGGTGTCTGATGCATTCAGCAGAACTTTAAATTATTTATACCACACATGAAATGTGATGTCATACTGTCAACCGATTTCTACAGTTTGTGCTAAAATGTCATTAGCAGTGACACACTTCCAGACTGTGCTTGGGACGTACTTACTACAAATAACCACCAGAGGGCAACAAATATCTGTGTACCAGGATAGTTCATCTAATTGTTAATGTGATAAGACAGAAGAAGATTTACAGATATTATTTTGTAAGTTAAATACTATAACACATGATCATTAAGTTGCAATGTGTCATATTTGCTGCACCAATCATTATTGCATTTGTTTTATTTTTGCTTTCTGATTCTATACATAGCTAGTCCTTGATCCTCATACATTTCTAAAAATCTGCTTAGACGGGCAATCTACACAATGAAAGTCAGATTCCATAGTGCACTGTGCTGATTAATTTTTTAACGTTTCTCGACCTTGGCAGCTGAAATGAAATATGCTAATGAGTTATTTACTCCGGCTGAGTGGAAAACCATTCGGGGAACAAAAATCTGAGGAGCATTTGCATATCAAGCCCTCAACAGAGCAGAGCAGAGCTACGAGATGCAGGACCGTGGTCTCAGATTGCTCAACGTTAGGGCTGCCACAGCTGCCTTTTTGATACGATTAATAACTTACTATCACTGCCGCCTTCCGCATTACCATGTTTCTCTACAGATGATTGTAAAAATTTCCTTACCTTCTTTATTGATAAGGTGATTGCTATTAGATCTAACTTTCATAATGTGACCCACCCACTTAAGTCAATCCATTTTCCTTCTCGCACGTTCTTGGACACTTTTCAACCTACCAGCTTACAAGACATGGTAGATTTGATTAGTAAAATGAAGCTGTATTCTATCGCTCTGGATTTATTACCATCTTCACTCTTTGTAAAAGTTTTACCAACTATTTAGCAATTGTAAAAACCTCATTGTTGACAGGATGTGTTCCCTCCTATTTTAAGCTCGCTACTATACCACCCATATTAAAGAAAACAACCTAGATACTGCTTTGCCCAACAATTACAGACCTATATCCAAGCTCCCATTTTTGTTGAAAATATTTGAGAAGGTTGTGGCGAACCAACTATCTGATGTACTGTATTAAGGCAATATAATATTTATGATAAATCTTAATCAGGGTTTCGGAAACTGCACTCTACCGAAACTGTACTTCTGAGGGTTTCAAATTATATTTTAATCTCCTCTGATATAGGTGATTGTTCTGTGTTGGTACTTCTTGACCTCAGCTCAGCATTTGACAAAGTAGACCAACACATTCTGATCTAAAGGTTACGTGATTGGGTGGGTATATCAGGCACGGCTCTAGACTGGTTTTCCTCCTACCTTGCCGATAGAAGTTATACTGTCTCTATAGGAGACTATGTGTCAGAGTTCGCTCCACTATTCTGCGGTGTCCCACAGGGCTCGGTTCTGGGGCCCTTGCTTTTCTCTTTATATTTGTTGCCCCTCGGACAGATCAAAAACAGATACAATATGGCTTACCAGTTGTGTGATGATATCCAGCTTCATTTTTCATTTAAACCTAGTGAGGCCTCCAGGCAATCTAGGCTTTTGGACTGTCTCAATGCTATTAAGGGCTGGTTAGCAGTAAATTTATTGCAGCTCAATACTAATACAGACATAGTTTCTGATTGTTGCCCCAGAAAAAGTTGTCCCCACAATCATACAATGTATTGGGCCTCTTTCATCTGCTGTGCAGTCTAACCTCCGTAACTTAGGGGCGATGCTTGATGAATTGACATACATCCAAAAAGGCTAATTACTAGGTCATCTAGACGGTCTCACATCACTCCTGTACTACAGTCTCTACACTAATTACCTGTCAAATATAGGATTCAGTTTAAGATTTTCTCTCTAACATACAGATCACTGCATGGCCAGTAACCTGCATATGTGGCTGACCTATTGAAACCCCACTCATCAGCACACCCCCTAAGGTCTAATATGCTTAATCTCTTGACTGTTCCTTGCTCCCGGCTTAAGACTCATGGGGACCGCTCTTTTGAGTCTGTCGCACCGAGACTCTGGAAAGCTCTGCCTCCTCCGTTACGGTCTGCTGTCTCTGTGGATACTTTTAAAATCAATTTCTATACAGGCCTTTGGATGAGTTCTACAATCTCTATTTTTATCTAATGATTTGTGATTTTATACTTTGTTCTAATATGCATTTTATTGTATGTTTTATGTAAAGCACTTTTTTATTGTTTGTCTGTGAAAAGTGATATATAAATACATTTTACTTACTAACTTTTACTTACTAACCTTAAGGTGCTGACTGGATGAAACAAGCACTAAATGCCTCCATCGTTACAAAGCAATGCGTCGTCTTTCTCTACGATACTAACCAGTAAAGATAGACAGTGCTGCTGGAGAACGGTTTTCTTTTTGTATTTGATGTTGCAATAGATGGTCCATAAAGTTGTCAATAATTGACCAATTTAAACTATAATTCATTTAATTAAACAGCCATTAGAAACTTAATGTAATTTTAGCAACCACTAACTATAAGGTAAATGGGCATGTAAGCACACATTCCTTTTCTTAAATCATCCTATTGCATTAATTTCAGGTGCTCTTAAGATATAAAATATTTCTATACTGTACATACTCAACCTATGCGCCCATAATTATTTTGGCTTGCGGAGACTAAAGTTTGTTGAAGTTAGTAATGGCTGAACTGAACGATGGATGGCAGTTTCTGTTGGCCCATACACCTATCTTAGGCACATTTAATTAAAAAAAATATATATGTGTGTGTGTATATGAGATGTCTAAAGTACAAATATGTCTAAAGTACAAATACTTTCATATTGTTGTTAGTGCAAAATAATAAAGATGTTTGACCAGTTTTTGGCTCATGAGCATCACTTTCACAACTACTGGCAAACATGATAAAACTCTAAAACACGTCTTTGACAGTCATTATATTGAGTATTTCCTCATAATCCGAATCATGAGGAATTTCTGGAAAACCTGTTCACTTTGGTAAAGTTATTGAAATACAACAAATACCCGAACGCTGACCCCCGCCACCCCTCCCTCTCAGAGTTCTCGTTTAACCCCAGCTGCCCAACCAAGCGGACCTTTTCTTTATGTCCCATTGCTATGGACCCGTTTCGCCTGCGTGGTCGTGAAAACCTAAGCTGTGTGTGAATGCCTTAGCGGGGGTTACAGTTAATCAAGCTGCCTTGCCACATAGCGTCTGCTTCTGTGAAAACACCGTTTGGGCTCTTCTCACACCCAGCCATTGGGCTCCATTAAAGCCATCATTGAGCACAGCTATTTTATGTGTGTTTGATGGGGAAAGCTGGCTCTGCTTTCTCCCAGTGTTGCTGGGCCCTGCTTGGTTGAGTCATGTGTGATAAGCAGGCAGACAGTCTGTAGCAGCAAAGCAACAGTATGGTGGGTTTTGCGGGTTTTTTTTGCGTTCCGACGCTACTCCCTGCTCAGGCTCTGGTGGATCTTGAAGGCTGGCTCGATTCCAGAACCCTGGCTTCTACCTTCTGTGTGTCGCTCAATAGCGTCATGGGACGCACCCACCACAAGAGATCTGCATTGCTTGACACTCTCATCTGGTAGCCATGAAAGCACATTTGCATACCTATGTATCTCAAAAGATATCATCTGACCAAGGTGTTTATGTCCTCAATATTTTCATCTTGCTATTTAATTCCCTTCAATATTTCCTTTAAAGGTTTTACAGATAATTTTTTTAAAGAATTACAAATCACTTGATTTCAATACATTCCTTTTCCCAAATGCCAAATGCTGACTAAAAGCTGTTAAAAGTGACAACTGTCCTGTGCCTTTTCCCAGACAATAACCAAAGCAATGAGGCCATTGCATTCGCAGCTTGCTGTGCGTCCTAGTGATGCTTGTATCTTTCACGCACACTGCCCCTCATCTGTGGAATGTCTCTGTTGTATTGTTCAGTTGTGCGTTGCCATATTCTGGGTTACATTTGGTTCCACTAGTCCATCTGGTGTTGGCGACAGCCCTCAGTTCTTTTGCCAAAACGTGCTGTAGATGTTAGGGTAGAGTAGTGTAGATATTAGTATCAAGTCACAGAGGGGAGTTCATGCAGAGTTTATTCTGCAGCTTTTCATCTTGGACACCTTCAAACATACCTCAACGCAAGGATGACCATGTACAGTCTGTAAATATTATGCTTGATCTCGAGCCCTCTTCATAGTATTGTTACTATCTTTTAGACATCCTTTTTTTAATCATTATTATTGTTATTATTAATAAATTGTTGGCGAACAAGATTTTCACTCCACATGCAATAACACCTGCGGTCTTCTGTACATGTGACAAATTAACTTGAAATGTAGTACACTTGGTAGGTAATAGTGTGCTCTTTGGGATAAATACATAGTGGCCATTGAACCGCTTCCTTCTCTGTATTGTCCTATTATTGCAATACTGTAGGCTTACTTTAAAGTGTAACTCCGTAGCTAATGGTTTTAGTTGGATACTTTTCCGTTGTTCTTGATTTACTAGCTTCCTTTCAGGGAGTGTGTGTGGGTGTGTGTGTGTGTGGGATGTACATTAAACTGCCTCACCCTGAAGGGAAAGAAGAGATGTGAAAGGGCAGGCTCTTCTTTCTTTGTGTTGTGTTGCAGGCTTGACCTGGGAGGATGAGACCACCCAGCAAATCCTATCCAAGGAGCTGTCTAAGCTGACAAAGATTCCCTACAGGCGCCTGCAGGACTCAAGCCTCCCGGTCTACAGCAACAGTAAATCTAGGTCACCATCTTTTATACCTGTACACACCACACACACAACAATACAGAGTTAGCTGGATTAGGTGAAAATGTAATCCAGGCTACATGTGGTATTATTCAAATCCTCAACTATTGTCCAAGCTGATTGATTCTAGATATGTTGAAGTATAACCCAACCCTGTGACTGTCAATAAATCATGAGTTTGACAACAGTTGGGGCAATATTTTTTGAAGATCCATAGATACTGTGGTTTGCAGAAAAAAAAGAATAACCCCAATGTACGTTTGCATCATCTTTCATCAATCAACTGCACGTAGAAACAACTTTATCTACCATCATTAGGTACCCCTTAGTTTGATGCCCAATTTGTACTAAGGGGCCCAACTTGTTCCAAAAAAATATCTCCCACTCTATTACACCACCACCACCAGCTTGAACCTTTGATACAAGGCAGGATGGATTAATGCTTTCATGTTGATTACGCTAAATTCTGACCCTACCATCTGAATGTTGCAGCAGAAATCGAGACTCATCAGACCATGCAACATTTTTCCACTCTTCTATTGTCCAATTTTGGCCCATTGAATTTCTAACCACAGTTTCCTGTTCTTAGGTGACAGTAGGCAGCCGTTGTGGTCTTCTGCTGCTGTAGCCCATTTGCTTCAAGGTTCAACTTGTTGTGTGTTAATATATCTTCTTCTGCATACCTTGGTTGTATGCAGGTTGTATTATTTGAGTTAATGTTGCCTTTCTATCAGCTTAAAACAGTCTGGCCATTCTCCTCTGACCTCTGCCATCAAGGCATTTCCGCCCAGAGAATTGCTGATCCCCAGCGGTGTAGTACAAGATCCTGGGCCCTATGCACAGGCAGTCCTGATGGGCCCCCATGTTCCTCAACCCCAATATATTCCAGACTTTAAGGGCCCTCTCTCCCCTTTGGGCCCTGGTAATCAGTATTGGTTTTACCCCCAGTCCGACGCCCCTGCTGATCACAGGATATTTTCTCTTTTCTGACCATTCTCTGTAAACCCTAGAAATGTTTGTGCAGGAAAATCCCAGTAAATCAGCACTTTCTGAAATTCTCAAACCAGCCCGTCTGACACCAACAACCATGCAACGTTCAAAGGTTCAAAATCACCTTCCACATTCTGATGCTTGGTTTGGACTTCGACAGATTGTCTTGACCGTGTCAACATGCCTAAATGTATTGACTTGCTGCCACATGTTTGGCTGATTAGATTTTTGCAATAGCGTGCAGTTGAACAGGTGTACCTAATATAGTGTCCGGTGAGTTTATATAGGCAATGAGCAAGTTATGCAATTCCTCAAAACAGCAGACCCACTGACACTAAATATGGAAATGAGTTAGCAACACTAAGCTGATTAGCAAAGCCTGACTGATGTCAGCTCCCTAATCGGTCATTATGTGCGCTCTCAGACCAGCAGGTCAATATAACACTGCCTGGTGCCTCACTGAGGTAATGGACCAGCCATATTGTTAAGAGAATTTATTGCAGTTGCGAGGCTGGACCAATGTCGCTCACTAATTGCACCATATGAGCTCTCAGATGAAGCTTTTATCCTTAAATAACACCACCAGGTTCCTCACTGAGGCAAGATATCTAGTCATCTTAATCAGAGGAAATAATATGACTAAATGACACCCAACCAATGTTTGCACACTAATTGCACATTTAGTCCCAAAAAACAATTTCAACATGTTGATGTTTCTAAGCTCTCAGGACAAGCATTCATCTTGAAATAGCATTGCTTGTTGCTAAGGCAGAATAATTAATCATCTTGATGACAAGGAATAAACTGACTTAGCCACTTGGTCACTTGGCGACCCCAAATGTTGTCAGGAAACCTTGTTGAACATTCCAAGTCTCTCGACCAAGCATTTATTCTTATTTAACGCCACTTGATACATTGCTGAAGCAAGATAATGTTGCCATTTCAGTACATGAGAATAAACATAAGTTAACAACTATCACCCAATCAATTGTGTTTACGTAATCAAATCAATGGACCACAGTAGCTGTCATATCATATTGTCCGATGCCTCGCTAAGGTTAGCAGCATACAGTACTGTGTCAGGAGCATATAGTACTGTGTTAGCAGCATACAATACTGTGTCAGAGGCGTACAGTACTGTGTGAGCAGCATACAGTACTGTGTCAGGAGCATACAGTACTGTGTCAGGAGCATACAGTACTGTGTCAGGAGCATATAGTACTGTGTTAGCAGCATACAGTACTGTGTCAGCAGGATACAGTACTGTGTCAGGAGCATAAAGTACTGTGTCATCAGCATACAGTACTGTGTCAGCAGCGTACAGTACTGTGTCAGCAGTGTACAGTACTGTGTCAGCAGCATACAGTGCTATTTTAGCAGCATACAGTACTGTGTCAGAAGCATACAGTGCTATTTTAGCAGCATAGAGTACTGTATCAGCAGCATACAGTGCTATTTTAGCAGCATACAGTACCGTGTCAGGAGCATACAGTGCTATTTTAGCAGCATGAAGTACTGTGTCAGCAGCGTACTGTAGTATTTTAGCAGCATACAGTACTGTGTCAGCAGCATACAGTGCTATTTTATCAGCATACAGTACTGTGTTAGCAGCGTACAGTACTGTGTCAGCAGCATACAGTGCTATTTTATCAGCGTACAGTACTGTGTTAGCAGCGTACAGTACTGTGTCAGCAGCATACAGTACTGTGTCAGCAGCGTAATGTACTGTGTCAGGGGCGTACAATATTGACAGGGCATGGCCTTAAGGATGCAGGCTGAATTCTTACCTCAGTACGCCCTTGTGCTTATGTCACACATTTAGCCTGTTCTAACAATCGAACAAACAGTAACTGAATGCATTAATGTCTGCTTTATATTTCAAGTAAAATGCCCTGTGACTGTTTGTTTCAGAAATAATTCTTCCTGAAAATGTTGGTGTATCTAATAAAGGTTGCAGTGAGCTGTTATTATTACAGTTATCCTGTCTTTGTAATCTGATTACATTATCACTGTTACTACTGAACCCTGCACACAAATGTCCCTCGCTCATACACACTCACTCATACACACAGTACACACGCATCCGGCTTTGAAATAACTCTAATGATTAGCAGCGGCCCAAGCCACTAGTGGTTCAGGACTGGACAGCTGCTCTGAATTGTCCACGTTATTCGTCTCTCCCTCTGTCTCCCTCTCTTTCTCATTAGCCCTCGCTCTGGTATTTTCACACTTTTTCTCTCACTTTCTGTGTTCATGTGTTTCTGTCTTTCGTTCCTTCACACTCACCCCCTCTCGTCACACTTCTCTCTCGCTGACAGGCTGTCTACCCAGGCTATGGACCCAGGAGACCGGAGGATCAAGCCTGTGGATGTGGAGCTCAGTAGAAACCTTCAAATCTACCTGCAGCACCTGGGCCTACTTCCCCAAGCCTCATCGCTCGCCGGCCCCAAGAGTCCATCCAGAAAGGTGAGGGCCGTAAGCCTCTTCAGAAACCTGCATACCACTTCAGACATAAACAGCACCTGCCTAAAATAAGCAGCTAGATAATGTCACATTTTTCTACACAAACACTTGTCCGCAAACACACACTCTGTCATTGTATTCTCCACTCTGAACCCCAGCTAGTGAACGACTTCTGGTTGACCATTCACAAGGATATTTTCCGTCAGGATTATTATGAGGTAGATAATGACGGTAAAAGTTCACAAGTTCATTTTCTTCATTAGTAACGTCCACATAATGGCCTATGTATCATATCTGTTCAGGGGGGTGACCAACAAGGCCTGCCTGAACGAGATGGCCACAAACCCTGCAGAGAGCCAGGCATTGAGGGGTTGGGGAGGGTAACTCTTTTGTTTACCCACAGTGGGGAGAGGTTGCTTTCCATTCATCAATGATGGTTGGTGGAAAATGGTTGGGGGCTCCCTTCAATTGGAGATTAGCATGTGGGAGATGGATAGATCTCTGGATGTTGTCTGAAGCTGTCATTAGAATGTGTGTGACAATACCAGGAGATCAAATAATCCTATCTGTCTGTTTAAGTCATCAATTATCACTTGTGTGATGCTCCTGCATTAACTGGGGATTTCTGAGAGGCAGAGCCACATTTGATCTAATTATATTTTATTCGTTAACCAGAAGCTGTCATCCTGTGCAAATTACAGGAAAACTTTGTGTTAAGTGACTTGCTTAAGGGCACAATGGACAATCATTCTCCTTGTCAGTTTGGGGTATCAAAACAGTGATTTTTTATTTACTGACACATCAGCTTGGAGGGCTCTAACTGGCCAGTTTAAATAATGCTTGACAATGTCCTTTTAATACTTCATGAAAATGTTCTTGTAATATTGCAGAGTAATCGTTACCCATCAGGATTCTCCTCTGATCACTATCAGCCTAAGCCCCAAGGACAGGGACACATATCATCGCCATCCTCCTTCCAGGCTCCCTACCAGGAAATACCATCTACCAGGGATGGAGATCTCCTCATGTCTGCCCTGAGGCAGTATTTCTCTGGGGATGTACCAACCCGAAAGGAAGGGGCAACCAAGGGTCCGGCTGTGCATTCCTCTCGCCAACGGCCCTTCTACAGCAAAAACTCAGACAGTGCCCGGCCTAAAGAGACCACTCAATCCCAAATACCCATCCTGGACCGACTTCTAATGCTACAGGCAGCTGCTGCCAGGCAACCCTCCAGTCCGAAAAACCCACTCAGCACAGTAGATGGTATGAGCCTGTTAAAAATGTTTACCTTCCAAGTTTTTCCCCGTTTCGTTCATCATTCCACTGTGATCAATATAGTTGATGGATCCACAGAAATACTGATACGGAACAATATATGTTTACATGCAGTGCCTTGCAAGTGTATTCAAACACTAATTAATCATTACTACTCTACATGCAGATGCTATTGTACACTGATATTTTGCTCTTGTCCACAGAGGTGTTCATCCAGAAGGTTCTGAAGAACGTGGGCAGGCACAATGTGGACATGGATGAACTCAGTCCTAAAGATCTGGACCAGCTGTCTACGCTGATCACTGATGCCCTAGCGGTAGATACAAACAAATTAACAAACATTGTAATTCCTAGGAATTAGAGGTGGGTAAAAGTAAGAGTAAGAGTAATTTTCTGGGTTCGGCTGGGTTCACACATTTTGGGAAGTTCCTCATTAAGACCAAAATGAAAAAGTAAGGGATGTTCATTACTTACAGTGATCTATAAAATAAAAATAAAGAGTAAAAAATGACTAGTTATGGTCATTGGTTAGTATTGAACTCCCCTTACCAGGTAAGTTTGGTTGTAACTGCGAACATCCCAAAATAGGTGAACCCAGCAGAGTACTCTAACTCTTACTTTTACCCACCTCTGCTAGGAATACACCTTAGGTAGGACCCTCATTTTAACACTTTTTTCCAGAACTGCAGGAATTTCAGCATCATAAATTACTCAAGAATGATACTAATAGCTATGATTTGTCTACGTTCATAAATCTCTGAAGTTATATTTGAACTGTCTCTCAAAGCAGGCAGCTCTTTCGCTCAGGACGAGCATGGTCGAGCTCGTGGGTTAGAGCAGCGTTATGGGGTTTAGAGCACTCTTCCCCGGGGAAAATGTCCAGAAAGATTACAGCTCCCAGGCTTCCTCTGTATGCACTCAGTAGACAGAACTAACACTTTCAGCTGTCACTTAAAGTTCTTCTTCTGTACATTTGGATTGAGGTGGGTGCACAATAGCCAAGACCTATTCCTAGTTGCTAGATGAGGCAGTAATCAGTAAAACTGCCTCTGTATGAGTGATTCCCTATTAGTTCTGTCTACTACATGCAACCGCTGTGAGCGGGCATTGTTTCTGATCTTCAGCCGAGATATCAGAAAAGGTGAGCTAGAAACCATGACTGACATTTATCATATAAAATGTATGATATGTTCCAAAAGCTATTTGTGTTTCCTAAATGTGTGTTTCAGTGTCATGATATTTATTTTTCATGCAAATAAGCGTTATTTCGTGCCAGAGTTTGGTGTAGCCGTCTGTATGCTCTCGAATCCCAGACCAACCATGCACCCTTGAAATGGGGCTCAAGAACTGCCTCAACCAACAGTCTGTGCCCTTCCTCTCTGTCTCCCCCTGCATACCTGTCTCCCTAGCTTCCTACTGTTTAATCAATTAAAATAATAAAAATACCCCCTCAAAACAAAACAAAAAAGAGAATCATTATTTAACACTGTCTAAAGCATTAGTGTGCGTGGGGAGGGCAAAACACTATGACGTTGCACTCCCGTTAACTCAACCATGCTGTTACTGCTTTGAGAGACAGGCCAATAATTACTTGAATTGATTTATGAATGTAGACAAATAGTAGATATAATTGTTCCCCTTTAAATGGGAATGCCTGTGAAAGTGCAAATATCTCTCACTAATACAGAATGCAGTTGACATACAGTACACTATAGAGCCAAAAGTATGTGAACAATCATAATGGTGGAGGAGGGATAATGGTCTGGGGCTGTTTTTCAGCGTTTGGGGTAGGCCCCTTAGTTGCAGTGAAGGATCAACTTAATGCTACAGGATACAAAGTAATTTTAGACAATTGCGTGCTTCCAAATTTGTGGCAACAGTTTGGGGATGTTCCTTATATATTCCAGCATGACTGTGCACCTGTTGACAAAGCGGGGTCCATAAAGACATGGTTTGATCTGTTTAATGTGGAGGAAATTAGGTGCACAGAGCCCTGACGTTTGGGATGAATTGGCTGAATGGGTACAAATTCCCACTTCAAAATGTTGTGGAAAGCCTTCCCAGAACAGTGGCAGCTATTAATTCTACAAAGGAGGGGCCAACTCCATATTAATGCCAATGGTTTTGAATGGGATGACCAACAAACTCATAATGGTTTGATGGTCAGGTGTCCTCATACTTCTGGCTGTATAGAGTACAAATAACCTATTACCACTTAATCACGTTTTGTTGTAAGTTCATATTAGTTATAAGTTATCTTTTGAGTTTGTGGAATACTATCAAGATACCACAGATAAGTTCCGTAATTAAGGCACTACACACAGCATCTTAAGCACTCCCCTTGTGCCTTATTGCTTAGCTAACCTACACTAATAATTAATTAAACTTATATAGCACTTTTTAAGGAACCCAACGTGCTTTACAAACTGATGAGGAAACGGACACGTCAACCACCACCAATGTGTAGCACCATTAACTAACATTGTACATACTACTGGACGAAACATGTGTGACGTCACCCATTGGTTTGTGGAGTTCTGATTTTAGTCATTGAGTTTGCCGTTACCGGCGCAGCCATCTTGCTTGCAGATGAGACCATTTTAGATGAGAGGGTGTCTAACAAAAAGGTTGGCTAAGAAAAACAGTATTGAAACAAAATGTAACGTTACTTACTGGAAAAACTGAACTGCCGACTCCTTGTCTTGTCATAATTTTAAAAATTAACATCATTTTGCATTGCAGAAGACTAAAAACTAGCAATTGAGACCATAAACTCATTATGAAAATGTTTACTGAGATAATAAATCAAGTGAGAAGTGTCTCGTTTTCTCAAAGACTTATACAGAAACCGACCTTCTTTTGCTACCGCACGTGTCGCCCCCAGCTGGAATTCAGATAGAATACAGGTTTAAGGCCGTGTGTGTCTAGCCCTGTGTTTAGCACACACGTGGGTGACGCACAGCAGCCATTTTGTGCCAGAGCACTCACCACACATCTGTTATTGGGTGAAGAGGTGTGGAGTCATATATGAACACTCACCACACATCAGTTATTAGGTTGAGAGGTGTGTAGTCATATATGAACACTCACCACACATCAGTTATTAGGTTGAGAGGTGTGTAGTCATATATGAACACTCACCACACATCAGTTATTAGGTAAAGAGGTGTGTGGTCATATATGAACACTCACCACACATCAGTTATTAGGTAAAGAGGTGTGTAGTCATATATGAACACTCACCACACATCAGTTATTAGGTAAAGAGGTGTGTAGTCATATA